>DWMR01000997.1:0-10440 GCA_018245355.1 Dalla costala | reverse complement strand
CACCTATCGAAAAAAGTTTTAGATAATTAAAATATCTACAACTTTTGTACACACCAATTTCCAACATAACGTCTTTGTGGAGAAAAACGCAAAAAAACAATTTTTTCGTTTTAAATTTTTTTCTTTAACAAAAATGATTCGATTTAGATGAAAATCATTGAAAGTATAGTAAGTAAGTATAGGAAGTTCTACATGTGTTAAACAATCAGTAATTGTTTTGAAGATTTCCCCCCATCCTCTTCCCGCACTTTCTCCTGGTTCTCTTTTTTTTTCATTTACTTATAATACCTTCTAAATTTTTTTTTTTCTTATATATTTTGATCCCTGGGCTATATAATGTACATTAAGACCAAAACCCTAAATAAGAGGGCGGCTTTGGCTTCTGCCCCGACCAGCCGACACCCCACCAAACTAAAAAGCCAAACGAAATAATACAGAAACAAAAACGCCAAGACCAGCCTTCTCCGCTGGGTAACTCGGTTATCTCAAACTTGATATCTCTTAGCTGTGTTCGTGGCTCTTGGAAGGGAAGTACGTCCCTGTTGCAAATATATTGTTCCACCAAGTTAGAATTGAATAAAATCTTTTCTAGAAATTCTGACTCGGAACAGTTGTTGTACAAAGAGGCTGCAGCTCGGACCTCACGGAGCAGACGGAAGAACAGTCCCTGGGGGACTGCCTCAGCGCAGTTTCTGTCGAGGTCGAAGGGATCTTGAACGCTCATGTCCGACCACCAACATATTGGTAACCTAGATTTCAGTCCGAGTTTAAGTATCGGGTAACCATAAAATGGGCTAACAATATAGATTTTGAAGTTGAAAACGCTATAATAATTAAAGAATTCCCCCAGCAACTGATACAAAGATTGGGAGTTGCCAGAAGTGTAAGCCATTCGTGCGAAGGCAGTATTTCTTTTTCCAGTCATAATTTTGTGCTGCGCTTTTTCCTGCAAAGTCTTTACGGAGGGTAGTAACTCCTTTTTTTGTAAAAAGGCTATAACTAGAAGTGTTACAGCATGGTTTGAGAGGTGTTTCGAGGCTGTCAACTTGTAAATACTGGCCCAGTATTTAACAAGGACCGCCAGCTGCAAATACCGCCAGTCCAATCCGAGCAAATATTTGATTAACGGGCTGGTAGCTACCGCTATGGGGCCATTAAAAGTAATGTCACATAGCCTCCCTGTGTCTGTGTGGAAGTATCTTATAAATGGGATTTTAATCGCACAATTGGACGTTACGTACTCGAACGGACTAGGACGGTCCTTCAGATGTATGAAGATTAATGTGAGACAGGTGACTGGATCATTGTCTGCATTTGCAGGCAAAGCAATATAACAGTCCAAGTCGCTTTCTTTCAGTGCTAGCCCTGTCACCGTTGAACCAAACACTTTGACTGTGCAACCTGAAAGTTAAAATTATTTGAATTAGCTGCGGAAAAGTGACGTGCGGTCACGCCATGTGTCCAAGTCATTACCATACATTTTGAAGATATTCAGAATATTCTCCTGTATCTAGAATTTGTGTACAACCGAGCATGTGCGTCAATTAAAGATATTGACATCTTTCACGACACAATTCTTGGTCTCACAGATAAATTATCTACTTACCTCTTAAAGTCTAAATTAATTACATCATAAGTACTTATTTAAAGTTATTAATATTATTAGTTTCTTAATTTGTTATATTTTTCCAAATTGTATTTAAAATTTAAGTCCAGTGCTATACTTCTATGCTGATAAGTCTTAAATGTTTTGTATGTAATGTTGTTGGTGTGTCAAATAAAATAAAATAAAATGTCGTTAGCGCTAGCGTGAACAGAAAAGATTTTTGACTAGAGGGGCTGCGCCTATAGACAAAAGTCTTTTCCTGTCACGCTAACGCTAACGACATCTTCAAAATGTATGGTAATGACATTGACACATGGCGTGACCTCACGTCACTTTTCCGCAGCTAATGTCATTACCCATACATTTTGAAGATGTGTTAGCGCTAGCGTGAACAGAAAATATTTTTGTCTAGAGGGGCTGAACAGAAATGGCATGAGGAAATACAGTTCAAACGGCAAACTATGGGAACTACTTTCAGCACGTGTGGCCACTAATTGCTACAAGCATTATAATTAATCTATGACTCCGCATAAGTGACCCGTAACCAGAATGCGATTGATTACAATTATTCATGTCTACGCTGATATTAGTCATTCTGGGTCACTGAAGTGAACTGAAACACGCTAACAAAGTATAACTTATTTAATTGATTTTAAGTGTACCAAATGTAACTTACTTTGTGTTAATTGTATCTTATGAATACTATTTTTCATTGTTACAACAGGCCTTTAGTATAAAACAATGGATAGGTTACAAATCGTTGTAAGAAAATATTCTTATTCGATTCGATCTTATTTCGTATCCGAAAATCGCCTTACTATCGCGCGTAACTTTTCTAGCTACCTAATGATTGCGAAAAATAGTGCTTTTTAAGTTATAAGAAACGTATGTTATGTAGAACAGATGTTGAGTTCGGAAGGAGGGTGTCCAGTGAGAACACTAAATTGGGTCACGAAAGCTTAGCTTTTATTTATCGAAAGTACTAGAACTAAACCGATTCGCAACTGACGCGAGTAACTCAACGTTGTGGTAACGAGTGCTAGGAAGAGCGGTTTAAGTTAAAATGAATATACCCTCTAAAGTAGATACTCAAAGTAAATAAAAGTAGAAAAAGTAGACATTCAGAGTATTTCAGAACTAATAGGTACATAATGTTCAATACTTTAAAATAAAATATATTAAATAAGTATCGTCAAAATAAACTACAAAACACATGTTTAAATAAATTAAAATTGAGTATACTCACAGTCGTTTGACTTCATCCCCCTTCCCGCAGAACCTAGCCAGCTCGTCAATGCCTTCGTCCTGGATGACTGTGGAGTCCACATCGAAGCAGACGCAATCCGCCGTCCGGAACAACTCCTGGGTGCTCTGCTGCGGAGACATCACGCTGATGGAGACCAGGGAGAGTGTCTTCAAGGTCGCGTACTGGAGGTTACTCTTCAAGCTGTTGCCAAATAAAATTTACGTCACGTTTAAACGTCGTGTAACGCTGCCACCAAACAGGTTTCAAATACTGGATAATATTTTTGTTTGCGGTTGCCCAAAACCCGTTTGGTGAAATGGAAAATCACAGGGAATGAATGGTCGGGGTTATAGCATTCAAAATAGGTACATCAATTGGTAAAATATCCAATATTGGTATCCTGTATTGGTTGATATGTTGGTATTGGTAATTGGTTGGCAATGTTGGCATGGTATGGTACAATTGGATTTTTATAATAATATACTTACCTAATTATGTTTAAATAACATAACAATATTTGGATTGTTAGTTTTGTTTACAGGGAATAAAATTAACTATTGCAAGTTAAAGTATATTCGATCTTAATTAAAAAATATTTATCAACTACCTACAAAGTAAAATTTGATAATAAGTTGTCTACAACTTTCAATTATCTAAATAACTAATTATAACCACTCCGAATATACACAAAGGCGAATAGGTACTAATGGCAATTATAAGTATGTAAGGAATATATATAATGTCGTCAAAACATAGCACCTACGTCATTATCACCATGAATTGACGTCGAGCGGTGGTATTGTAATAAAAAGAATTATCATTTGCAAGCCTAGACTTAGTTATGGTTATCCTTATTATTCAATGAAAACAAGGTGCTCTGAGAGAAACTGGAATAAATTATTCTGACAAAGACTTGATTACTGTTGCTGACCATGAGCTCAATCAAGTAAAATTTAAATTAAACTCAAACAATTAAGTGAACCATTTCTTTAAATCTTCAGGTTCATAAGAGGCAATCTATTACTAAATTTTTAGCTTTAATTATAAAGATTTATGAATTAACCCCCTCCATTATTTATTAGTTCACCTATAAATTATTGAAGTTATTGGCATTATTAATTTATATTAGTACCCGCAACATGCAATAATATTTTTAAAATACCTGTAGAGAGCCATTTTCGTTGTCTTCTTTATGTAGCTACTAATAAACTGAAGTGAAAAGCTTTCCAACGAGTTTTGGTATGTAACGTTCAAAATTGATTAAGTAACTGGGAACCCACTTTACAGGAAACACCGCGCACGCCTCCGTCGAATGTGATATCATATAGTACAGTGCACTCAATTCATATGCTCGTTATCGACTTATATCCACCAGCCTCCCTAGATAACGTTGTGATGCGAGCTACAACACTTCGATCTGAGAGCTACGTACTATGAATGACGTCACAACGTCATCTTCGCAAAGACATACGGCTAGACGTTCAAAGTGTTTGGAGTAGGGGCAACGAAACAGCGGCTATCTCATTCACTCGCGATAGAAACGTATGGAATATTTGTGGAGACACTTGTTTTGCAAATTGCGTCGGGTGCAAATCCATGTTATCAATTTGCGCTCGACGTAGTTTGCTTGTTAAGATAATAAAATAATATAAAAAACAATATCAAGAAGCTTCTTTGCAAAACAATAACATGATTCTATTGTTAGATAATCATTTTCGTTGCTACGTTCTCATATAAAGAACAAATAAGTAGATTTCAGTTTCATAGTACACACACATTATATTAATTATAATGGATTATATAAATAATTATCAATCATGAACTTACTGCCTATTTCCCGTTAGCGTCCATGGAATTGCCATAAGAGATGAATACTTTATATTGTCTGAAGTTAATATTTATACCAAAGTAATCAAAATAATCAAATAAGGAACATGATATTGACTATGATATTTAATTAAAGTTTACAATAAGGATATTAGATATGGGACAGAGTCCACTTGATGAAGTTGGTGGAGACCAATGCCGAAAGGCACAGAGAGAAATATCTCCATTAAAAACTAGTTCAAATTAAATAAATTATAAGCTGAAATAAAGTAGTACAGTTGAAGTTGAAAATTGTTGAGTAATGAAGTTGAAGTGAACAAGCTGTAATAAACTAGTCAAAACTTTTGATTAAAATTATCAATTAGAATTGATGACGAAGCTGAATGTAGATACTTAAACTATTTGTAAACCATATGATGTAGGTAGAATTAAAATCAATCATGGTCAGTAAATCAATGACAATTGCTTGGCATTTCAAAGGGTTAACTGATATGCCAAAGCGCAAAGACTTTGATAAGGGATAGATTGGTATTCATTCTATCCACTCTGTTGTGAAGGTCATCTACTTAAGCGTCAAGTAGCAAGTAATTGCAAGATGATATGAATTGTTAGTAATAGTTGTGAATGTTATCATAATACATTAAAGGTGAAAGTATTCAACCTTGCCGCATCCCAGTTTTAAGTTTTGCAGACGACAGACAAACAGACAGGCAGATGATTGGATGATTAATTTGATGCATATTATTGCTATGACTATGGCTATGGCTATACATATTTATGTATTTAATTTTTTTAAATAATTAATGATATATTTTAGTTAAGTTATAATTTAAAAAGAACCCGTAAGAAATAAATTTCATTAAAAAATTTTCAAGTCAAAGTTGTTGATAAGAGTATTTATCAAACCTTAATCATATAATTCTCACGGCTCTGTTACCAGAAAACAAGGTTATCAGCGCACGACAACCCCGCATGCAAACATGACGTGTGATTTGTTTGTTATTTTTAATTATTTTTAATAATAATCATTAAACAAGCCAAGGAGCATGTTGTCCAAGTGTAATGTATGGGGTCATTATGACATGTAGATAATGGGATGTTGACTCATGTTTAATAATTGACATTGAAATATAAATGTTGTTTAGTTAATTAGTATTTGACGTAGCCAATTTAGTTAAATTTTTTATAATTTTGTGATAATCCATTGCTTAAAATATACTGATTATAAATTACATCTTGAGAATCTGGTGTAAGATAACTTATTATTAAAATGACACCAAATTACTTAGTAAATAAGACAAAAAAACACTTCATTTCACAAGGTTTAAAAAAATATAAATTTCAAAAATATGGCTTCATGTTTATGAGGAATTGTTAGTTTTTACAGAAATGGGAAAAGAAGGTCCAATGGCTGACAATGTAATTATTATAAAATTGGTTATATTATTGAAAATTGTTTTTATAAAATGGGTTTAGTTTAGGAAAGGCTATAAGAGCAAAAAATTTACAATAAAAGGAATTCTCAATACTTAAACTGGTGTAATATTTCAAGTATAAAAAGTAATATTAACGCAATCATTAGCTTAAACGTTTCCTTCACTTAAAGTTATATTCATTGCATGAATACTTTGCCGCCAAAGTAGTTGTGGTCAATAGGTTTAGAACTGTAGATCAACTAATCAATATGCAGATTAAACAAGTTAAACTGTTTACAATATGTTTGCAGTTTGTCTATAGAGGAGACTTTGTATTTCAATGGCACAATGCAAACCGATATTTGGTTTGAGCCAGTTTCACATATCAATGTGATGTGACCCAACGGATCTGGAACATATTGGTAAACTGGTTATAGGCAGTTTACAACCAGAACAGAGTGTAGTTGGCAGATGACAGTGCATTCTGTATTTGCTTTTACAGTTTATTAAACCAATAAAATAGTAGACTATGAGAAAAATTGTTAAACCCTGTTAGAATTAAGTTAAGAAACTATTGTTGTGTTATAATTTTGTGTAAGCTTAGGTAAGTATATTAACAATGCTTATTATTTTATTATAGCAAATAAGAAAAGGGAGATTATACTTATTTTATTACACATAGATTTATAATAAACATTGCTTTAACCATTTAAAGTACCTACCTCTAGTTCCAATTATAAATCTGCCAATAAAAAACTTGGATGCAAAAACGTAACTTCGAAATACTTTTAAATTATGATTGTAATAATACTTTTGATTTTTGATTGACTAATGTTATCTTTACGTCCGATTTTTTTAAAAGATCATCATCACAGTAATTTTAATAAATAAATAAATATTATTGTTACATACCTACCAGTAACTTCACATGTACCTATTACTTGTTAAGTCTAACTACTAACTATAGAAATAGTTGAAACTGGTATAGAAATTGGAGAATTGAAATTGAATTGGAATCACGTTTTATCTTTGCCAGTAGGATCTATCAACTAACTAAACTAGAACGAATGATGAATGAAGGCTATTAGGCATTGTAGTACTATGTCTATCTAGTACCTATCTAGTTATCATCTGTCTGCAAGGTAATAACAACCTTGCAAAGGGTAATTACGTGCCGCAAACGCTTTAACTTTAACTTTGTTTTACCGTAATAACATTCTCAGTTGACCTATTAAATGAAGTTACCATTAACAATTCATATTTTATTTACAAATATAAAGCAACAGGATACTTACAAGAGTTATTATTACATACGTAAGTACGTGTGTCGAATAAAATTTCGGCTGCATCCACATTATTTTATAAAATGCCTATCATAAACTATCCACTGTAAAGTAAACATTGTCATATACCTTTATATACATACAATGTTTCCACTGATAAAATGAAAAAAAAATTGAAAACAGCTGATCACTGGAATTTTAGGTTGGTTGGAAGACAGTGACAGATCAATGTCAAAAATGTTCGTTCGTAAACATGCACATTTTTTAACGATAAAAGTAGATACACTAAAAATTTAAATACCTACCGAATATATTAATAATAATTGTCATGCAATGCAATAGATCTAAATATAATGTAAAATGCATGAAAAAGTTATGTAAATAAAAAAGTTTCATAGTGCATTATTTTTTTTTAAAGTTGCCAGTTAAGTTATTTTTAGACGAACAAGATGCGTGAAATGGCGCGAAACAAAAAAAATGCATTCTCCTGGTACCTATGGTCTGATGATGGTTTTGCTCAGCACAACCTTAGTACAATCACATTTTTCAGACTGTTGAAGAAATTAGCCAGGCTAGGAACTTACGTATCATAATAGGTTGAATCGTTATCAAATCAAGATGAACGTAGTGAATAGAGAATCACGTGTAATAAAATGCCAACCGAAACTTAAAAACGATTTTGTAAGGAAAGATGCTTCGTTAGGTAAGTAGATCCCTAACATAAACATCCTGCACTTGCTTTCCTGATGAGTTAGTACTTACTACTAACAATAGAGTTTTTCATAATGATACAACTTGGAATTTTAACAACAACAAAAATTTTTACTTCCTTTCTAACTACTTATTTTACTTTCAATTCTATCAACAATTCAAAATAAAGGTATCCGAGGTTCTATCTTACCGGTCAAATCCTTCAACACCTGTACCACTCGAGTGCCGGTGAAAGCCAGGTACCAGTTCAGCGATGACCTAACGGGGTCCAAGAGATCCTCGATGGGACCCCCTATAGCTTCGCCGCGGAGTTTGAAACGCAAGTAAGCAACGGCACATTTTATTTATTGAGTTCAAAAAAGAATAAATAAGTATAGGGCCACTAGGACTTTCTTACCATAGACGACTTCTCAATTAGTTTTACAGGGTATAGGGCTCGAGTCATGAGGTCAATCTATCTATTCAACACTTCACTTCACGGCAAAAAGCTTCACAAAGCAAATACCTCCTACGTTTTTTGGAGTTGGTTAAAAATGTATCGTACACCTACAAGTTTAACTTAGTAGTATGTAATTAAATGAGTTGTTATTTTTCAAAACATTATTCGGTACTTAATAGTCATTGGGTAATAAAAGTGTTCACTGAGTGCGCCATATTTAAAGATACTAAATCTTTATCAACAATAATACTTATCGTAATTTATCTCCAAATCGCAGAATCGCTGCATAATATAATTTTTCCTCTAACTATGCAAGTCATGCTGTCGCATTTATCATTGTTGCGACTTTTTTTCACAGCGTTACCTAATGCTGTGCTCTTTTGGAGAAAATGAGGCATACAGAGACCGATTCAAGCTCGTTTTGTACTTTTATCCCCTAAAAATTAGGACATGCATCCATTTTAACGAGATAATATTCATCCCTGGTATGATTCATGGTAATATTCTTCCCTGGTTATCGTCTGAGAATGTTGTTTACAGCGACTATACAAGGTACTACTACAATCTACTACTAGGTAGATGCTCAAGAGTTGTAATTCTAGTCAGGATTGCTAGCACAATATCCGAACGAATGAATAGAACAAATGTGAGTACGACTTTCCGAATGATAGAGCCTGAACGGTGATTGGACGAATGTTTTATGAAAATGTCAACCATAGATATCGGCCATTTGGCCACCCTCCGCCATTGCTGCGCTTCTGGTATCATGGCATCTTCGATCGGACGTGATTAAATAAAAGGCAGTTTATGATCATCGATGTCGTCACTACCGTAACCACCGCTTTTATAACGCGCCTTTTTATACACCCGGTTTTTTTTTTTTACTTCAAAATGTCCGTAGGATCATCCACTCGAGTTCAACGCGACCGGCGTCCTCATCGAGTGGCAACAGACGGCGCATCCTGGCCAGCGACTCTGCCGCTGACACGACTCAAGGAATCACCACCCCTAGAAACAGGCCGACTGCACTGAGATACATCAGCAGCAGTAGTAGGGGTAGGTACTAATGCCAAAGAATAATAAATATTACTACTTAAAGGAACGACACTGACCTCCCCACCTCATGCCACTGTCCCTGCTGGTAGGGACGTACCTACTATCCATGTCAGGGAATTAGCATCAAAATGAGGTAAGGAAAAATCTCTAGGAAACATTGAATTCCGTATACGGCATAAATAGAATGCGCAACCGGTAGGTTCTCCACTAAACCAACGTTGACTTTAACCCGTCTCATTCCGAGATGCAGGGTTGAAACAACTTCAGAAGTGGTACGGTGATGTGGAGAATGGGGTGATATTGAAGATAAAGTAAAATAAATACATACCCGGTGAATAATGTTGTAGTATTACACACCGCACTACACTTGCACTAAGATCCAAGATGATCTACCTACTCCTCGATCTGCTCAGCTGATTTTCCAGAAGAGGTTTTAAGACAAATTTAGTACCTCATGTGGTGACGAAGCTATTGTTTATAAGATCATGCTATGGATAATTTATAGCATCAGCTTTTCCACCCGTTACTTAGGTCAGCTGCGTGCAAAAGAGCACGCCTTGCAAAATATCTCCTGACATACTATTTATTGTAGTGTCGCGTGCAAACTTGAATTGATGTAACATCGTTTGAAGCGCTTCAACTTCGCTTGGGTAAGTTTTAACCAACCAAAGAGCTCTCGTTCAGGGCCAGCGACGCATTGGGGAACCCTCTAGTGCTGCGCGTGTCCACGCGACGGTGACCACTTAGGTGACACGGGTGTGTCAGGTGGTCCGCATGCCTGTTTGTTAAACCTTAAAAAAATTACAGTGACAACTCGGGCGCGGTCAGGAGATGTCTGTCAGTGGCAAAGTTTCATG
>DWMR01000996.1:0-10443 GCA_018245355.1 Dalla costala | reverse complement strand
CACACTCACATCTATACTATGCGAATACATAGCAAAACATTTTTTTGGCAAATAAATGTTTGTACTCGGGTCTTGGGAGTTATTGTGTTTTTATCTGTGTTTGCCACCCGCAACACAGGGAACCCTAAGGCGGAGTGTGAGTGTGTAAGCATCTATTTATTTATAGCGAAAAGTCCGTTAAGTTTTATTTTTGGCTTCGTGTAATTAAAATTAAGTAAATAAATATAAAAATCGCAAATAATCATGCTTACCTCTGTCGAAAATCTGTACAAGAAGACGTGAAGAAAATGAAGTTTATAAAACCAAGAGTTATGAACATGGTAAGATAGTAAGGTTTAAGGCACAATTTGATGTAAAAGGCTATCAACAAAACAAAGGCATAGATTATAATAAAATGTATGCTCCAGTAAAAAAAAAAGAGAGTAGTCAGTTTTTTGAATGCCACACAAAACGCAAAAAACTTACTTTCATGAAAAAATATTTATAATCTACTAAAGCCTTGTAACATGCTTGTAACAAATTTAACCCACTGAGAAATGCCATACTTAACATAGTAATGCTCCTTTACTTAGGCTAGTATTGTTCATGAATACGGCAGTACATCTTGCCTGTTCGCATTCCTCTACAAACCATTTCGCGGAGATATTATACGAGTTCGTGACGTCAGCAATAGTGGCTAATGTAAGCTTAAAATGGCGGCTCTCTGAAATATCAATCTGTGAAAGTATGTATTTCGCAACACATAAAGGGAAATAAAGGGAATATGCAGTGGAGAGCTCAGAGTTAAAGCCTCTTCACCCGAGAGCGCCGCCAATCGATACTCGCGCAATAAAATCGTGACACCCAGCCATCGGGCTGTAAATCATTACGCCGCGACACATTTTATTTTTCCTCTTCAGAAAATATGGCGAATACGAGAAGTGTATCTTGGTATATTACCCACTTCCCATACTGTTTCTCTTAATATTGTACGTTATTGGATTTATATTTCATCGTCATCAACTTATCACCAAGCAAGAGTCTTCTTTTAACGAGTGCGGCCATAGTCAACCACGCTTGCCAAATGAAGTTTGGTGCACTCCATACGTCTCAAGAACTCTGGGAAGAACTATCACAAAAACCTGCATGGTGGACCTTGTCAAAGACAAAGAGGTAATTAATTAAACTTGAGAAACGTCACAACATAAAATGTAAAATGATATCAAAGGAATGTAGAAAATAAATACAAAAAAAAACCTGATTGGTCTCTTGGTGTTAATAGGAATATTAGTTTGTTAGTAAGTTAGTTAGTCCTGTTCGAATCACGTTGGAATATTAGTGGTTTAGTATTCGTTAGTAGGTAATAAGACTGTGGGAGTTAGAAATGTAAGTGTAAGTTAATCCTGTTAGTAAATATTAGTGAACCCAGCTACAAAAAGTTAGTATCAGAATTATTCGGAGCTGGTCACAGATGCGTTGCTCCCCTGAGGACTTAGGTGGTCGCCTCTTGTATAAGTGTTACCAGCATCGTCACCTTTCCGACCGAAACACAATTGTTGGGGAACAACTATTTCACGGCAGGAATGGGTGTGGCGGTGGTACTGCCCCAGGCGAACCGTGTACATGGTCTACCATCTGGATAGAATAATAATAATAAATAATAATAATATCAATGGTGCAGTCGATCTAGGGTGGTATCCGCCATGTGCACCATAGCACAAAACATAAATGTGTCTCAAAGGGGCCTCTACGTGTTGGACCTGTGTCAAAGAGATACAAATAATAATAATAATAAAATCAATTTATTACAAGAAATACAAGAAGAAAGAATTACAGAAATTAAGAATTGATTGGTTGATTTTGAATTTAAGAAGGATGGATATGTATACAAGAGATGGCGTGGGGTAGGTAAATCATAGTTACAATTTAGAGCCGGTAACTACGAGTATGTTACTTAAATTTACTAATTTCGTACCTATGTTAACTAAAATTATTCGCTTAAGTGGTTACCTGCCGAGGACTTTAGCGACTGCTTTTACTTGATTGATGGTTTTCCTACTATACCTTTAACGGACACTTCCATCTTGCAAGCACTTAATCTGATCCGCTAATCGATTACGTCTAAGAAAAGTTTATGCACTTAAACTAAATCGATCTTTTCAAAGCTTAAGTCGATAGGAATCGACATTTACGAGTGCGCAGTATTTATCTCTCTTTTAACATCTCTTAAGAAGGATTAGTTTTTTCGATTTTACACTGCTAGTGAAAAAACTTACCGGTTCATTAAATCCGTGGATGAAGCAACATGCAATATAAATTCTTAACGAAATATGATCTTAACATAATTATTCGGAGTCTCAATTCCCACTTCAATCAACTCAATTCAAAATTTAAATGGAAAGTAACTTTAATAAGATTTAACGAGGTTTCGTGAGAGGGAAAACGTGCACTCTAAATGCTTTACAACTGTTGAGGTGTATAAACGTAACTTCAGATAAAGCTCTGAACCCAAAATCCTGAGGGTCCGTGTTTATTATATTACCTATTAATTAATTCATTGGCCTTATTTTGCAAAGATAATTAAAATATTACTTTAATATTATGTGAATGGTACCGTTAGAATATTTAAATTGCAGTGTATTGAGACTAGTTAATTGTTTTAGAAATATAAGATTTTAACGAACCTGATGTTGAAGTTGGTGACGACGGTTTTTTTTTTTTTGGTTAATTTCATTAAAGGACTTTGTCGCTGACAAAATCGGCCCGTAAATCACATACACTAAAAAATCAATAATAATACAATCTCAACGATTTAACGCTGCGTCAGCCAACTCAAACAGCATTTTAGGTATTTTCCGATGTCAGATCAGCCAAAATACTATTTAGGAGACCGACGTGTGCTGTATATTTAAATCTAAATAGCCTTTGTCTCAGTGTTGCGTTCCGGACACATTCCATCAAAACATGTTGTACATCCTCAACTACACCACACATGTTACAATTTGGCGAGGGGACTTTCTTCAATAAAAACCGAACTTGTTCGATGGAATGTGTCCCGATTAAATGAATGGATGTGTGTCACGGCATAAAAAAAGAATGAAAGCTTATCGGAGTCGGCAATAACAATTCAAAAACAAAAAAAGTAATAATAATCGGTCACAAGTTGCGCAGTGCGTGCCAAAGTACGTAACCGTCCATTACAGTCGCGCCGCAAAGCCTCCTTATGAATGAGAGGGCTCACGGCGTGACTCGCCGGCCTGCTCCACGCCTGCTCGTGTAAATCATATTTATCATCACGCGTATGTGTACAAGTTCTAACTTGTAGCGGTGTACGCAGCTATCTTTTTCAATTTGTTGAGTTTTTCTATTATAAAACGTTGCAGTATACATAACATATATTTACGTGCGAATAAAATATATTTACACTTGACTGTACTTGATATAGTAGCAGCGTGACACAGACGCCCAGCTCACTGTGGGAGAGCTTCTTCCTAAAGCAGTAATATGTGCACAGTAGGCAGGCCAATATACTGAATGAAGATTATAGCATAGAACGCTGAGCACTGATAGTGGCGTGTCCGGGTGAACGCATGAATAAGAAGGTTGTCAAGTAAAAATATACTTATAGGTAGTATGACTTGTTTTGTATTGAGAAAATACTGATAAGAGCACTCACAAATAGCTTTTTAATAGCATTGTTAAGTTTTTTCTAAGGTTTTACTGATCAGCCAAGCATACGCACACAAAAATTTGCAAAGTATAGAACCAAGCAGAATTTGCCTAACGTCATGTTTAAAAATGACAACTTTTAAGAATAGTCAGCCACGAGGAGCACAGTGCGTGTAAAAGTATGGCACAGGCCATCACAGAGCCTCCTTGTAAGCGAGTGGTTTCACAACGTGACTCACTACTCCGCCTTACTGAAAGCATACTATCGCCACCAGAGCTATATCTGTGCATACTATGCGTCCCATGTCTATAGGCTTAAGTCCGCATACGAGTATTTACAACGTTTAGACGGAGATATCATGTAGTTGGGATGAAAAATGTGGCTGGTATTTTAGTTACATAAAGAAAACAATGAACAAAGAAACAAACACACTTTTGAATTATATTTTTAAATCTCTTCTAAAATTTTACGAATTTAATTTTACGGTTACAAAATTTGTAACGTAAGTACACATTTTGAGCATAACATATTATTTTATTATTTAAATACAGATCAGCCAGCTTTATATGATTCTTGGTTCGACCCAATTGTCGAATGATTCTAATGTAATTATGATATGGTGTTTAAAATGCAACTAGTATCCTTGCGAGACTTCGCCTACGGCATGTCGGCTACTGGTGCAGTTCAAAGCTTACCTCCAAACTAATGCATTGATACTAATAATCTTAAAATTTAATGTATGATATGACTGATTAATATTCAACCATAATTTAATACAATCATACATTTCACGGGTGAATATGATAAATAGGCAGGTAGGTACTTGATTTAAAATTAATTCCTGAACGTGACCAAGAAGATTTAGAGGATTTTTATAGTATTTTAAATGTCTATGGTTATTACAAACTTAGATGTGAAACTAAGTGTAACCCAAACCTTAAATTAGTAACTTAATCCGAGTAGCTTTTATACTGACATTTTTATTATTCCGCGTTAACTCGATTGGTAATCAAAAAAAGTAAAATACCGTTTAAAATTCCCATTCAAAATCTATTCAGCGCTTGACTAATAGATGCACGTCACGGTATAGAAGACTGGAAAGTGGAAAAATACTCGGCAGCTGTTTTGTAGAAAAATAACGTGTCATTAATCATCACGAAAGAAAGGAGCGACAGGGCAGCTCGACAAATGCCTTCCTGTGGAGATCGCACACTGGGATTGCGCGAATATGGTTTTGTTTTGTCGTATATGTAGAGCGTTACATATCATAATAAATGCTACATCATAGATAAAGACTTTTTTAAATTTAACTTGTGTTCCCTTCAGAGTGGTACAGAAGATTTTTAAATGGGGAAGTTCTATTTGACGGAACGTCACGAAAAATTTCCTGTACTATTTTAAAATTTAGATGGTGTAAAATGTCTTAAAGTAACAATTTTTTACATCTTAAATCGAGAACAAGTATCTACCTATTAGGATTTTGAAAGATGAGGTACCCTTAAATTTTGTCAATTGATTTTCTATGACATATATAGGTACAGCTGAACAAGCTTCCAATCCAATATTTATTCGATGTATTACCACTTTATGAGACTTTTTCGAAAACTTTCTGCCTAATGAAAAGGCCAGAAATTAAATGGATTTAACGTCACCAGGGACTAACCTCTCATACATTCATCCGCTTAAGTTATTTTACAATCAAGCATATACACTTAATTATTTAAAATACTAATTTCAAGAAACCCAAAATTTTATGCCACGAGCCAACCTCCGTTACATCCAATTAAGGGTTGATTTTATAAGGAATCTACTGCAAATTTTGTGTTTGTAGGATATAATAATTAGTTAACTCCCGAGATTTCGTGGTTAATCAGTGAATAATTAAAGTGAATGGTATTTAGCTTGCCTAAAGAGCAGTTTATCAAATTTCAATACTCTTATGTTGTTGCTGTGTTATATAAATGTGTAGGCGTATAAAATTTCCATTAAAGGTAACTTCGCTCCTAAATTACCCATTCAACTCGTGAAAATTTGAATCTGCCGTAGCGACACGTGTTGCCATGGAATCTCCAGTGATAATTTTGTACGGTTTCGGGAACGATAAGTAAGTTTAGGTAGTTCTGATTTGTTATTTCATTTAATTATAATTGTCAACCCATAACCGGTCCACTACTAACCTCAGGTCTCTTTGGAGAATAAAAAGGGAAGAAGGTACCGGTCTTAGTCCATCAAGCTGGCCAATTTTGCTTTTGAAGATGGGAATATTACATATGCTTATATCTCTTTAATCGTTTTACCCATACAGACTTTCATCTCCAATTCTTCCCTTCAGGGAATTATTTTTAGGGTTATGTCAATCCGGCCTATAAACTATCTCTAGCCAAAAAAAATCGTGTTAATTCGTTGCTCCGTTGCTGCGTAAATCTCACAAACACACTTAGCATTTAAAATTAATTAAGTAAGAATTTGTTATTAGATGCTTTATTTATTATTATTTTACTGTCATCATCTCTTACAATTCATAACACATTGTTTTGGGGTTATTTATCTAACCTTTTATTTATATCTTTCGGCCCAGTTCTACAGGGGCAAACATTTTATTACCGACCGCCGGCCCTCACCTCTACTTGGAAATGATTTTGCTGGTCTTCTTGCTGAGAGCTACAGTTATATTAAATTATTATTTTGTTCTCGAAGGCATGTGAGTGTTATCCAGTTCACCCTGTCGCATTAGACCTGTAATGACAGTTGGGAAATTGTCAATAAAAATAAAATAAAATAAATAAATAAAGTGTTTGTTGGATTGTCCGTTTTTCCTTCTTTCACGTTGCAATAGAGCGACGAATCGACGTGATTATTGCATTGAGATAGTTTATGGGCTGGATAGTGACATACGCTACTTTTTATCCAGGAAAAGTGCAAAGTTTCCGTGGGATACATAACGGAATTAAACGCGGGCGGAGCTGCGGGCAAAGCATTGTTTTCTTATTGTTTCACTTCAAAACACGTATACAAAAATAATAAATAAAGAAATATGGTAATAATTTATTCATTCTGACAGCCTATTGCGGCCGTAAAATCCCTCACGTTTTGCTCGGAATGGTGCGGTTGCCGGCAGACTAATAATAATGAGGAGTATATCTTACCTACTCGGGAATAGTAACCAACTCCAAATAGGATTGATTCAGAATGATTTTAACAATGGGCGGTATTGCTTGACACCAGGTGCCACGGGGTTCATCAAGTCAGAAGTCTTCTTTGAGATTGTATTAGATGTGGGTGGGGTGGAGTATCCTCTAAACCAAACCTGCTTTATCCAAATCATAATATTTTTTTTAATTGCGAGTACAGTTTAATGCAATTTTATTCATTTCTTGTTAACAGAATGACAATATTTTTATCGAAGTGTCTAGTATATCTGATTTCAATCCCGATTTCGATTCCGGAAGATGATAAGAGGTAAATTGCTTAAAACTTAGACGTAAAGTAGTATCATAAACGCGTAGCAAAAATCAAACTGTAGACGAACATAAACACCTCTTCATAGCACTATCTTATCTCCTGATCACTGCTATAGAAAATTCCAAGCAAGTATTCTGAAGACTTACGGGACACTTCGACTCGAGGGGATCTTTTGTGTCAGCATCAAGGAGTATTGCGCCTCGTTCTGTCACTGACCTAGTTGTAGACGACTCTTTTTCACAATTGTCCATAGGTATATTTCTAGTTTGTATATGTCTATTTGATATGCGGATGCAAGCTGGCACGCACACGCACCAAACCATTATCAGCCACAAGGCACGGGTATGTCCTTACAACCGATGAGGCCTACAGCGTACTCAAACTCAAACTCAAAAGTCAAACTCAAACTAGTAGTAGTCACACTCAAAAGTTTGAATTTGACTGCTCCAGCGGATTGCAAACTAAATTTAATAACATTTCTGTAAATTTATTCCATGTTTATAGGCGTATCGGTGTAGGCACGATAGCGTTAAAATATTCTGAACCTTATCAATTCTCGTCGTGTCATACCTAAATAACTAAAACCATAAAACCGGAACTGTTGTTAGTTTTTGAAGGATTATTATTCTTAACTACTTTTATAGAAAATTAAGCAGTCCCATTTACATTAAACTTTCGAAAAATATTTGAACCCTTTCTGTGTTCAGTCATTAGGTAGTGGGCAGCAGAGATTATGAATAAAACGATAAGATAGAACCGAGCTTTTTTCATTTTTGCCTTTTATCTTTCATGTAAATCAACAAAGGGACAGTTGTACGAGTAACTCTCCCTTCTATCATGATCAACACTGGTTTAAAAACCTTAATCTGTACACTGGGACATAATTATACATGTCTTGGGGGAATAATACCTACATGTAGACCTGCTGACAATTAAATTATCGACATAGATCTGCAATCTCAGTACATTTTATGTAGGATAAAAAAGGTACAAATAATAAACATGTTTAACACCTAGGCAGACATTTTCATAATCATCATCATAAGTATGTATAGTGTAATGTAACACATTATGTTTATAATTTAGAAATTACTGCCGCCTGCCACTATTTCTCTCCATCACCATGGGTTGACTGCTAGAGAATGCTAACAGGCATTAAATCCGTCCGTTGTTTGTCTAGATTTAGGTGAACAATTAAGAATAAATAATAACAAAAATTATTATTATTTTTTTACCAAAACGTATAAGAAGTACCTATAACAGTCCAAGTTTGAACCGCTAGGTATGGAACCGAAATAAAATCAGCTATTTTACTATCAAGGAAACGGTAAATACAAAGACAAGATTGATGGAACGATTATCGTGATAAACACAGAGGCATAGACAGACAGCCTGGTCTTGTTAGTGCGTAACGACTAGTTACGAGTAGGCAATTGGTTTACATCATATTAATCCAAAAATGGTTTTTAAGAAGTAATTTCTTTACATAATATCCAGGTACTAAAACTTAAGCATTTATAAATCCAATGGTGTATACTATACCTCATATACGAGGCAATGTTATTTACCGTAAGGAATCCGGAGCTACATGTTTGTAGTAACTAATTTTCAAACTCGGTTTTTATAACTATGCGGTTATAAAAGCCGCAGCCGTCGGCTAGGTTAGTTTAATAAAAATAGCGAAAGCTGCGGGGAGTTCCGTTGCATTTAATTCACATGACGTTCCCTCAAGAGCATAAAAAATCCGTGAAGCGATTAGTTTCCGTCAAACTGAACTATACGATTTGATTTGCCTTCGACATACACATTTAATTGTTTAGCGTGTAACTATAATTTTTTTTTATCAACTAAGAGAGAATAGACGTCAGGGAAGAGGCTACTTGTACGGAGAAATACGTGTACCTACCTAAGTACTAAGTTCACAAATTGATGATGAGATAAATTTTAATAAAGACGATTAAATCCAAAGCCTTGCTGATCTGTGCTTATTTTTCTATTTGTTTGCAAATTTCATTTTTATAATGACGCTCGATATCAATTTGAAATTTGTTGGATCGTTCAAGGCCATTGCACGGCGTCAATACCAGCTTTAATTAAATTATATTATGCAACGCTTAAAATATCTGCCCTATTTCTCTATTTTCTGGTAGTTTTATTACAGCTTCCTAGTTGGCTACGCTACAACGAGTTAGGTACTGTGTACATTAAGGGTAATAAGAAAAGATTGATGACCCGCTTTTCGTGATGAATACACGAATTAAATATATCAGTCGTTCATCTTATTTATTGTTCGCTTCACGCGAGTACATTTATTTACTGCTAGCTTTTGTCGGTGGCTCCGTCCGCATTGGTAATTGGACTTCCACAAGCAAATATTGTGTGGAATTAATATATTTATACAATTTGACATGTCTAGGAATTTTATAAATATTTGTTGTAAAAACCCGCAAAAACCAAAATCACCGATACGTTTGTTTCAACTTGTTGTTTGTTGATGTGTTTGTTGGTGTTTCAAGGCCTTTATTACTATTTTTAAATATTAGATCACAAATATTTCACGTAAAAACTACACTGCACTACTTAACATAGTGTATAGAATTCATAGGTAACTGCCACATTATGGCACTCCGGTGTTTTAAGTTTTTTGTAAGTAGGTACCTACTAGTATTCAACCAAGATACGCGTAGTAGGTAGTATTTATAGGAATAACATAATTTAAATTGAAAACGACACTTCAAATAACTAGACGTAAACTACTTACCAAGTAAACTTAGTTGTTTAGTATTTATATCATCTACAAAAAGCTCTTTTTCTCTTTCTGTCTCTTTTAAGCTTTTATTTTCTGTTGTAGCCTGCAATAGTATAGCAACATTAACACGGCTGAACAGCGTCATAAAGTGGACCCTAAGGATGACATATTATTACGAGCGATAGTTTTATGAGCTTTCGGTGCCTTATAATATAAGATATATTTTATTATTTGAAGGGAAAAATAACTCATAACTCACTTATATTAATAAGTGATATCATATGAACCTTTTACAAACATCGAATAATTATCATGAAGGTGATAGATTAACACAAAATACGAGCATGTCACTCATAGAAAACTGTTCCTCGAACTGACGAAAAACTGGCCTACAGTTTGGCAGAAACTAATATAAGTTTCATGTACATTTATTTTCAAGAAAAAAAAAATAAAAAAAAAATAACGACTCCGTGGTACGTTGGTCAGTGTACGCTGGCTGTGGCTCCCGGGCTCGATCCCCGGCCGGAGCAAACATTTATTTGGCAGATAAATGTTTGTGTCGAGTCTTAAGTGTTAAATTGCG
>DWMR01000995.1:0-10451 GCA_018245355.1 Dalla costala | reverse complement strand
ATTAAGAAACAATTTCTACACTTTGCGACTGTTTGACGTTTGACATTGACAAATTTAAATCATCCGCATCAATTAATCAAACCAATTAAACGCATGGTAGAGTACCTAATGTTTTATTTATTAATTTAATGTAATGTTTAATGCATTATTATATTATATAAAAATATTAGCTTTCTACACTAACTTCTTCTCCATATAAACTTTAACTGTGCCAAATTTCATACTTCTCCGTCCGCGTTATTTTCGTAAAATTGTACTGAAAGTTTTTATTTTTTTTATTTGGAATTATCATTTGCTGTTTACTTTTTTAACCTCCAGTATTACATATATACATTATATACATTACAAGTAAGGTCAAAAAAATGAGAGCACGGATGTGATATGGAGTAATTAATGTGTACATCTGTGTGTTGATTGCGCCGTCTGGAGGGAAACGAAAAGAGTTATGGCCCTCCACAGGTGAGGCTGTTTCCTCACCTCGCCGGCACTATTCCCTTCTATCGAACTCTCTTAACTATTGACGTTATCTTGATTTACGAACATTATTAACATTTTATTACAAGGCAGAACTTGTTTCGTAAATACATAGTTACCAATGTGGTTCATGTTGATTTTGTAGCGAGCAAAAGTATTAAGTAAACGACACCACAAATTAGTAGCGCGATAACATTCAATACACAGTTTGCAAACTGAACATGATTTATAACGTGAGTAAAAGTATTCGTATTTAAGGAAACTTTAGTATTACGAAAATGATTTTTATGGCTTCGAGGACTCAATCAAAGACATTTGTTAACCCTGCTGTTATATATATAGTATATAGTAAATATAAATAAATATACATATAGCACCAAAAGTAAATCGATCTAAACGTAATAAAATTATTAATTTCATGTGCCTGTATAACTAAGATTAATGATATTATTAGTAAATTATAGGAGTCAGTTTTTACAATGTTTGTCTGTTTGTTCACGCATCACGTGAAAAGTAGGTACTAAACGGATACTCATGAAATTGCTTTCTTTTTCGCTTGAACCCTGGAAAAGTACAATACTAAGGCTACTTTTTTTGTTAAATCATCCCGTATTGGTTCAATAAGAAATGAAATGTTTTTCAACACATTTTACGCGGATGGAGTCGCAGGCAAGTCCTGTACCTAGGTATATTATAAAATCTTATTGAATTTTACGATGTTCATAAAATAAAAAAAACGCTTTTTGGAAGTCAATGATTTATTGATTACAGACACACATAAATACTCTTAGATTTGGAGGGCAACATTACCTATTTGGTATTTATGTGTAAGTTTAGTGAGGTATACAAAAATTGTGACACATGCAGTACAATAAAAAGTCAACAATGAATGGAGTGGCTCACGCGACCGGACCCCCCGTAACCCGGAGTCCGCCTCTCAAATAAATGCGTTTATGATCTATGATCTGAAACTGATACTTATAATGGCTTCTGTATAAAGAAGCTGCGTACCAAAATCGAGACGGGTGTTCGCCGCTCGACATGATAAATAACCTCAAATTGCTTGTAAAAGGTGAAACTTTTATCTGTCCCTTTGTACACATGTAAATATTGGAGCTTAATCTGACGTCGACTTATGCGGGCAGAACATCGATATAGTGGGTAAGCTATATTAATTTTTATTTACCTATCCTATAAAGCGGACAAAATCACAGCAACTTTCTATGGTGATGGTTCTTCTTTACTGTTGTGCCCGTCCACTTATTTCACCCAATGGAGCATTTCAGTTGCAGTCTACACGAAGCTTCCCGAATGGGGTGTCAAACATGAGACATATTAAGTTAATTTATTAGTTACGCCATTAATAAGAAATACGCTTATGAATCTCGGTCGCTCGACGTAAGTTGAAGGGATAGCTGCGCCGATGTATACCCAGTGATAAGATTAGCCAATCGTAACGTGACGCGTTGTCGGTGTCCCCCAAAACAGCCTATAGGTACCTACTGAAGAGATCGAACCTCGTGCGGTCCGCGGATCTAAAAATTGACCTCTGCATATTCAAGGGCAGCGGCCGAGATGCACGCCCAGTTATACAAATGTAGACTACCGAGTAATTAAAACTACTTAAGATTCAAGCAGAAAGTACGTAGAGCGGTAGCCTGTTGGCGGCTCATTTAGCGCGGGCCGGCCGGTCGGGCGGGTCCCGCGACCATTACTCTCCCGTCCGATTGATATATTCCCCTCGGACATGCGATCGGCGACACGTCACTCCGCGCCAGGCCGCGCTTCACTGCCGCTTCGTGAGGGCAAGCGCGAGGAACTATCGAATGCGTTTGTATGACTGAATGAATTGACGATAACAATAGCAAACAGATATACCTATTAACATTTTGAAGACAGTCGAGGAACTAATAGCATCATGAATTTGATTTTCTCCTGTAGGTCAATATAATTGGTGGTTTGTGCAATAAAGTTTATTCGATCTACATATACGATAAACACAAAGACTTACAGTGAACCTAGTTCTAGATGAAGAAAGGATATTCAAATACTTTCAATTAACTGGATACTGGTCCTATCCAACACTGATACTATCCAACACAGGCTTGAGCAACTTATCAGATTTTGGCATAGTATTAAGTTAGATTGACTAAATTTTTTTTTCAAGACTGGAATGTGCGAATGGGAAATCTATGTGACACAATCTTATATCGCCAGAATTCACTTATTGAAACATTCGATACTGATTCGTGCTCGCCCCAGTCTTTCTTGTATCCTCCTCAACGTAAATAAACAAATAGCTACCGTAATAAATATCGTACTCACATTCAACACCGCGCCGCACCATAAATTGGAATTTCTTTTTATTGCTCCGCGTCTAGTTACTTGAAATTAACTCGTAATTGCTGATGAACCTATAATAAAATTACTAAATGACCCTTTTACGGATAAGTTAATTATATGCATTGATGGCATTGCATTTTACTCTAATGAAGTAAATGTTTTACAACATTTTCAATAGTTGTGACGTTAATTATACGTTGGGTAATAGTTGCAATTAATTGTTTGTTTTGTTTATCAATTAAAAAAAGAAATTTTTCAAGGTATTTACTTGGATGCTGTAGTAAAGTAAAGATTGAAACAGCAACAGATGCGTTCCCCTAAAGATTAGCCGATGGGAGGCTTAAGGCGGCTGTATTTATCAATATATGCGAGGCTAATGCATGTTAACCGGGACTCGCGTCTTAATTATGCGACGATTGATGAAACGCAGAGCTCGGTAATGATTCGTTCGTGAGTTTTCATGGAATAATCTCGCTGGCTTTGCGTTGAGCGATGCCCTCTATGCGGTCCCTGCGATATCTGCGCGTACTTATTGCTCGAGATGAAGGCCCCGGGCTATGAGGAGGGTACAGTACACAGTAGGTATATATATTCAGCTTACACTAGTTAGCGGAGCCTATGAACACTGCTCATTTATTCAATTCTAATCAACCCGCTATACTTGCAGTTTTCTACGTAAAACTAATGCATCGACTACGATGCAAGTAGAACTATCTAAATGTTTTTTGCTCTTCACGTATATAAATGAAGTGATGACAGCTTAGCTAAATGAACAGAGATATTTCAGCGATTGTTGGATGTTGTGTTTATAATGGAAACTAGTGACATTTATTGCAAATTGCAGGTCGTTAGTCTGAGCAAACAATTTTAAATCCAAGTTGTTTGGCATACCATGTATCGTTTTATCATACGAGTCAGTCAGAGATAAAAAAATAAGTTTTATATAAATAGAAGATAATCTATACATAATCATCTATATTTCAAACTGTAACTGATGGCTGTCTGTAAATGGAAGATATATGAGAAAAACTATTATTATGGGCCTTTATTAACGCAATATAATCCAAAACAATGGTTGTACCTATTTGTCTGTGCGTTTGTGCGCGGTAATCTCAGAAACGGCTTAACCGATTTAGTTGCGGTTTTCACTAATATATTGTAGTAAGCACTGTAGTGAACTCACTTATGTTGATATGTTATGTTTCTATTTAATGTTTTTTAAATTTATTTTATAAAAATTTAATGCCAGCTTTTCATAAACAGAGGAACGTTTAGGCTTGTCGTGCTAAGTATGATTAAAATAACAAAATTATAACACTCTGCGTGTAACATAAAGTGCGATGTTAAACAAGTGTGGATGTTTCTGCGGCGAAGCGAGGCGAGCAAAAGTAGGCTTCGAAGGCAGCTTCGGGGCCTGTCGAGCTTGAAAAATTACTACTCTCGTAAATATTTCTTTGAAATGCAATTTAATTTAATAATACATACTTCAAACGAGTACCTACTTACAATTCACTTTTTTTAGATAACAATACGTTATGAACAACTCGCATTTACAGTGACGGTGGAATGGCAAAAGAGTTCAAACGCTAACATTTTTTTCTTGTTATTAATCCGATTCAATATTTGTTATGTCTATTTAAAGGTCTCGTACCAATAAGGAAAGTCACTTGACCCGGGGACATTTGCCTCCATCCTCGAAATGATTAAAATTCTAAACTTTCAAACACCATCTATGTATCTTCTATACATATAATAAAATTGTAACTGAACTGTCTGTACATGGAAGATATATATGAGAAAAACTATTATTGGGGGCCTTTATTAACACAAAAGATCCCAAAACAATGATAATTAGAATTTTGTCTGTTTGGTTTGTGCGCGCTAATCTCAGAAACGGCTTAACCGATTTGGGTGCGGTGTTTGAATAAGGAAAGAAACGTTGCATGAAAATACAATATTATACATAATACGCCTTCGCAGCTAAACCATAAATCCAATCTTCATAGAATTTAATAAAGAGATAGTTTGAGTCACTGAGACGGTCATACGATACGTTTAAAATCAGAGTGACAACATCAAAAATTTAACGCAGATGAAGTTGCGGGCAACAGCTAGTTTGAACTTATAACTTAGTTATGCTTCCACATAACAATAAATGTATAATTAACTTACTTAGTTTGCTCTACTAGGCAGTTTGGGTTTCAACGCTTGAACCTTTTGTCTTTCTACCGCCGATATAGATACATTAAAATTGTAAATGTAAATAAAAACATTTACCGAGGCGATGTACTTGTGGTTACGCGAGCCTAAGCTTATCAGTATTATACGAAGGCAAGGATCCTTTTCATTAGATGGAGATTCCAATACGCCATGATATCATCTGAGAGCATCATAAAAATTGACACGAACAAGCTAAAGTACTCGTATTACCGTGTGGGGTATTCATTTTACGGTCGCGACGAATAATTTACTTTCTCGGAATGCTGCAAGACATAAGAAGGGTTATAAAGTGTTAACGGTGTTCCGATACTAGATCATGCAGCATCATGTCATATACAAGTAGTACACTTTGATTTACTCAACATTTTACGCTCTTTGGTACTAATGAAGTTTACATAACCATCAATTTTAATTCCACTGTCCACCGCATTAAAACCGTCGCCATAACCGGATAACCGTATTTTGGATCTTTAGGATGTCCTAGTATTTCTTATCTATGTAGCAAATAATAGGTACTTAGTAATAGTAGTACTTAATTGATTATTTATTTCGATTTTATTTATTTATGATGCTTCCCGGGAGGTTGGTAATGGCGACAAATGGGACGACTCCAGTAAGAGTTGTAGAGAAGTAGAGTTCAAAAGATCCCGCCCGTTGTCTATGCTCGGCCCGGCATTTATGCAGATCCAAATCTTAAACATACCTTATATCTATAACATGAATACCAGGTTGCGAGCAACCTGCAAGGTATGAACATGGATATGCAGCCAAGGAAATAGACGATTGATAAGCTGATGAAGTACGTACTAGGTTATGCAGATGATTGTGGACTAAGCCGCGTAAGACGACTACTGTGAGGAAGCCTTCTATTTAATGTCTGGACAATAGTGAAGTCTCTTCAGCTTATCCAGCTTTAGATTATCCAGGTACCTAAGACTTTCGGGGTGTTGAATTGTTTAATAATACAATTAGGTATGTCAGAGCTTATATCCTAGTTATCTTAATGTTAAATCATAAATCATTTAATCATTTGCATTGAATAAGGTTATATAATACAGATGTCAGGTAATTACACAGTAGGCACTTATTCAGCTAATTAATGTAGCATGCAAATGTTGGTTTCATTTTATCTTTCATGTTATTCCATCACAATTTGGAGACGTTTTTGTAAGTTCTCTCCCTTCCTCCCTTTCTCACTCCATCGCTGTAAATTGACTGTATTAGATATTGGAGATCACAACCGTGTGTTACAGAATAATTTATGCCCTATGTGTATCAGATAACTTAATACTCGATATGAAATTACATGTGGGTAGATAAAATCACAAATGAAGGTTAATTTCAATATTTGAGTCGTATACAATAAACAAATCATCGCGATGGTATCTCGTGTGATCGAAAAGAACCGTCTATTATCCATGGATTCGAGTGACCTCTTACATTGCGTCGATTATAACCAACTTGTTCCACCGGTAACTTGTAAGTTATAAGCGATGAACAATCGCCATGCGGAGTACTTATACTACTTGCATCAAAGGTTCCTTACAGTATGGGGTAATTGTGTCTTCTTAACATCTTGTACAATGTTCATGCCTCCAATGTTCTCTCCAGTATCTTGTGAACCTTCTTCTCACCCTTTAGGTATGTCATATAGATGGCAAGTTAAAAACGTCTTCTTCTTTCAAGAATTCCTGTCTCATATATAAAATGGATCTCTTTTATTCAAACACTTGTGAACCAACAAAATAAGTATTTTTTAGTTCTTAAAATAATACATTAATATTTTAAAGTTTGTATAAAAACCACCAGGAGTGAGTAAAGTGCAAATGATTTCTGCTACGAGTACCTACCTACCTGCATAGAGTAGGTACAGTCAGTGAAACAGTGAATTGTTTTGAAGGTTTATTAAGATTCGACAGCACTATCTCGCCCAACTTCTTTGTCGATTAAACCGGTCCCTTAGTAGACAGGCATTGTTCGATACAATGATAATTGTAGGTGGTGGCTAGTTTGTTTAAAATTGATTTCGGCGGTGATCGTTCGACAGATAGTGTTGTCGAGTACACTTTATTACGGGTTGTCCAGCAACTCGGGCCTTCGGGCACAAACCGCTTAGCGCACCTAGTCTCAATAAAAAATCTTGTTCAAGACATCAATTTTAATGTTATGCTCAGAACATTATTTATTGATAACAACTGAGGTTTTCATAATTTAGTTGTCTGGAAAGTTACTAGTTTAATGATGTAGTGGTCTACTTTATCTCAAATTGTGGCTACATTAACTTTGTAGCTTGTACTTCAGTTGTCTAATAGATTTTCAAAAGCGACATTAATTAAACCAGCAGAATTTTACACCTCAATTCAGATTTTAAATGGATAGAAATGCTTACAGTGCAAGTTATCGCGCGATTGCATTATGATAATATGTTATTAATGATAAGCTCCACTTTGAAATTCAAGGCGTGAAATATCGAATTTTGCTATTAAAGGGCGGGTTGCTGAGCTGACGTCATAAATTTAAAAGCTCATTGTTCCCGCGTGAAATACTGGCGGTGGGTAGGCGAGGAGCTAGAATGTCGCGAGGCGCTGACAGTGCAACGATGGGAGATAAGCGCCGTCATAAGTCCGGCGACCGCCGCGTGCGCAAATAACGACAAATCGCGACTCGATCGCAGGCGCGCGGCTCGCAGCGCGCACCACGTCACAACAATGCTGATGCGCCGCTCGATCGACGCTACTCAATGCGCGTGCGCCGTGTTTTATGCTGACTTTTCTACAATCCTTTACCGTATTTTGTTGAGACTGTGACAAGCTAAATATATTGGGATACGAAGCGATTTTTGTCTAGCGAAGCTGCGTGGGGTACTTAAGATTTATGCGGTGTTGCTTGGGCCCGTTTTATATGATAAGAGTTTCATTGACTGTCTTTTAAGTGATATAACTAATCAAAAACGTGTTTTTGGATATCATTTTAATATTTTTTAATATCATACGAGTTGGCTTAGCTAAATCAGAAATTTACCGCGAGCGAATTATATTACGAGTTTCAGCGATTCAGATTCCCGTTCTAGAATTCAAGCGAATAGGAACTTGTTAGCTTACACGTTTACTTACACGTTCATTCGAGACTAAAGGGTGGTCAGTTACCATATGTACCTAATCTTAGCTTTTATCGGTAGTTGTGTCGATAGATACCTTCAAGCGGAAGAGACTACATTCACACTGGGTCCATAACTCAAGGTAACAATATGGCGCACAATTACAAGTCGCCGGTCCCGGGTGACGATGATAAATAGGTTTCCTTGGGCGAGGGACACACGCGGGGCATTGTGCTCTCGCGCACATTTTCACGCTTGTTCGACGCCACCGGAACAAGGCCTACTTGGCTTCCTATTTTACTTTCCAACAGGTGAAATCCAGCCTCAAAGCATAGCTTACATAGGCTTAAATGCCCAATTTTAGTTCTGTCGCAGGCTCGCCGGATTTATTGATATGATTGGTTTGCTGTGCAACGGTTGTATTTATAGCGTGAATATTATACAATTGTAGGGTAGTCGCAACAACCTAGTGGTGAAGGTAGTTATAAATGTGAATATCGTACAATGGTCGGGTAGTCGCAACAACCTAGTGGTGAGGGTAGTTATAAATGTGAATATCGTAAAATGGTAGGGTAGTCATAAATGTGAATATCCTACAATGATAGGGTAGTCGCAACAACTTAGTGGTGAGGGTAGCTACAAATGCTGACAAACTGCACCCCGTCAACCTAGAATGGTGACACTATGTGACCCCTACATTATTCGATTTTAATAATAATTGATAAATATTGTAACTTAAGTAACTATTTCTTTCAAGGCAACCTATTTCGGAGAAAATACGTACGATTTTTGTACCCCGCAGCTCCCGATCCGTTACACTTGGGGCCACGTAAAAAGAGGGAACAAAGAAATATGATGCGCTATGTGCGTCAAACGAGCGTTCTTTGCGCTGAATTTATTTATTAAAAATGTTTGAACACTTTCCCTTTGAGCGTACTACAGTTTCTCTGTAACAAAGGTGTTCGAATACTTTTGTTAACATCAATATTGTTGACACAGAAAACTCTGAGAAAGAAACCATATTAACTTAGTGTGTCGCTCCTGAATTTGAACCGAAACAGCGAGTGGTTACAGCTTCGTGGCACGTGTCATCGTGGCGTGGTAGATTGTATAATTTTTGTATTATTTTAATAGAAGACAACAAATTAAAATCTTAATTAATAGTTTCGTCACGAAGTGTTCCTTCAGCAAAAGCAAGTGATATAATTGCTTTAAAAGCACTTAATTAACAAAGGTACGGCAACCATCCGCCATCAGGGGGATTTCCCACACACCATCTCAGGGATAGGGGACTGGCTGAAAATCAGCGCTACATGGCTTTCAAGGTTTGTGGTACAATTCTATTACGTATTAAGTACTAGGCCAGTCCCGACTACTCTCCCACCAACGTAGATTCATCATTACGTCGTTAATATACAGTCCGCCACCTACTCGAAGTGCGAATTTTTCACATCTATAAAGATTATAAACAAAATCGCTTTTTGTGTCTGTTTGTTTGTTAATCTACTCCTCCTAAGTTACGCAACGGATTTTAATACGGTTTTCACTATCATTTAGAGAATTTTTACCTGAAGTAGATTATGTAAAATACATGCATATTATGTTTATAGAAGACAGAGAAAAATTGAGGCTTCTGAATCAAGTCGTCGTGGGCGCTTACATTGCTAACGCTGGCTAAACCTTAAGAGATACATAACAATAATGTACTACGAAATTGTGTATCTTAAAAAAGCCTACAAAAATGTCCACGAGGGCATATCGTCGCGGTCGTTGAACAAAGACGGATCTGCAAATTGCCAACTTTTAAGAAGAGGGGGGTAAAATGCAAAAATCTGTTTTATTGTTTGATACGCCTTCACGGCTAAACCATACAACCGATCTTCATGGAATTTGATGGAGAGATAGTTTGAGTCACGAAAAAGGCCAAAGGATATTAAAACCCGAATGACAACATCATAAAAACGCAGACGCAGTCACGGGCGAAAGCTACTAATGTATATAAGGTACACATTGTGTTTGTTAGTTTGCCTGCGACAGAGAAAAAGATTGAAAGATTTTTTGCACAGAGATATTTTATGTCCGGAGAGTCATGACATAGGCTACTCATTACTCCAGAAAATTGTCTACTACTTAAATGTCTACTTATAAGTTAGCTGAAAGTTTTCCATGAAAACAAATAAATTGCATTGTTCTTGTGGGATCAATAAGAAAATTTACTAGCAACAAAGCCCCGTTGTACAAAATACAAATACAAAATACAAAAGTCTTTATTTGCCTGAATAAGGTGTAAGTATAAATAGGTCTTATTTTGGTTACA
>DWMR01000994.1:0-10452 GCA_018245355.1 Dalla costala | reverse complement strand
TGGAAATAATTTTCGACAATGGAAATTCCAGATAAAGTGTGCTTTAAAAGCAAAAGGTATCGATATTTCAGTTCCGATAGGGGAACAGAATAAAACTGAATGGTTGAAAAATGATGGCATGGCGATGTATATCATAACTTCTTCGATGGACTTCAAACAAATTACATTAATAGAAAATTGTGAAACTGCTCAAGAAATTATGTTGAAACTCGAAGCAGTATATGAACAAAAGAGTGAGTTATGCAAGATGTTAATCCACGAAAAGTTTTATCAGTACAAAATGTCAACGAATGACAGTGTAGCTCAACACATCTCAAAAGTAGAAACCTTAGCTAAACAGCTAAAGGAAAGTGGTGAAAGTGTTAGCGAAATAGCCATCATTACAAAAATACTTGGTACATTACCTCCCAAGTATAGATCATTGCGTCAAGCGTGGATGTCAATGAATCCGGAAAAACAGACAATAATTAATTTAACCGCTCGGTTATTAGATGAAGAGGCAAGTTTGGCATGTGAAGAAGAACAAGAGACTGCTCTTCTTGTCGCTAATAAAGATTGGAAGAAACAGCCAAAACAAGTACCTAGTAGTAGTGGTACTACTCAAAACAGAACTACCAAACATAGATTCGAGTGCTATAATTGTGGGAAGCGGGGTCATTTTTCTAAAGAGTGTCGTGCACCAAGAAAATCCAAGTTCAGAAAGCCTCAGCAAGAAGGCGCAGACATGTTGGCATTCAATGTAGAGAGTAATTATACATGCAATGAAGAAGATATTTGGATACTGGATAGCGGTGCTTCTGCACATATGACCTTCAGAAAGGATTTCTTTTTAGAACTAAATGAATGCAGTCAAAAATCATTGACATTAGGAAATAAACAGTCTGTGGAAGTGTCTGGTATTGGAAAAATACTAATAAAAAGATATGTCAATGGACAGTGGGAGGACAGTGAACTTCACAGTGTTTTGTATGTTCCAAGCCTGCGAAGAAACTTATTCTCAGAAGGTGTAATAATACGGAAAAATTATACAATTATTAAAAAGGACACAAGTGCTTTAATTTACAAAGACAATGAAGTGGTAATGTGTGCTAAAATCACAGAAAACAATTTGTACGAGTTAAAAATAACAACAGTGATTCCAAATACTTGCAACTTGGTTCAAAATGCTCAAAGTGACATTAAAATGTGGCATGAAAGACTTGGACATATTAATCTAAAACAAATTAAAAATATGAGTGCTCATAGTGTTGTTGAAGGCTTGAAAATGAAAGACAATGAACAAAGTGATTTTGTTTGTGAAGCATGTGCATATGGAAAACAGTGCAGATTTCCATTTCATAAATCTGTACGAGGAGAACTACAGCCAGGTGACCTAGTATATAGCGATGTCTGCGGACCAATGAGTTATGCATCTATTCAAGGTATGAGATATTTTGTATTATTTAAAGATGCAGCTACGAGTTACAGGCATGTATATTTTATCAAAAATAAAAGTGATGTAATGGAAGTGTTCAAGAACTACAATGCTATTATTAAAACTAAATACATGCATAGTGTCAGAGTATTACATACAGACAATGGAAAAGAGTATGTAAATAAAATATTTAAGGAATATCTAGACAAAGAAGGGATAGTTCATGAGCGTACGGCACCCTACACTCCGGAGCAGAATGGACGTGCAGAAAGGGAAAATAGAACTATAGTAGAAAGTGCACGCTCAATGTTGTATGCAAGAGATGTATCATTAGATTTATGGGCGGAAGCTGTTAACTGTGCAGTTTACATACTGAATAGAACTTCGTCAAGCCAGACTCCTAATAAGACTCCTTTTGAATTATGGAATGGCATTAAACCTCATATAGGTCATATGAAGGTGTTTGGAAGTGTTGGTTATGTTCACATTCCAGATCAGCTGAGGACAAAATTAGATAAGAAGAGTGAGAGGATGATTCTAGTTGGCTATGACAATACAAATTATAGAATGTACAATGTAAACAAAAATAAAATAAAGATATCAAGAAATGTCATCTTTGATGAACATCAAGTTCCCGAAATCAGAAAGAATATTATACAAATATGTATAAATGATGAGATATCACCATCAATTCCTCAGCAGCCGGTAAGCCAGGATAGTGAAAAACCTGATGTAGTAGATAAAAATGATACATTGATTGAAGTGTCATCGGAGAATGAAGACAGCTTGTTGAGTTGCAATAGTGATGATCCATCATACGAACCATCTCAGGAATTGGAGGAAATAATACCACGAAATATTAATTTGAGACCAAGGCAAAATAGGCTTTTTGAGGCTAACCTTGTAGAGCTGTCATTACCTCAAACTTATGAAGAAGCAATGAAAAGTCCTCAGAAAAATGAATGGTCAGTAGCTATCAAAGAAGAACTATCTGCACTCAAAGAAAACAATACTTGGACTGCTGTGAAGAGATCTGGTCAGCGAACCCTTACCACAAAATGGGTTTTTGCTGTTAAGAAGAATGAGAATAATGATATCATTCGTTATAAAGCTCGTTTATGTGCACGAGGTTTTAATCAGATAAAAGATGTAGATTATCAGGAAATATTTTCACCAACCACCAGATATGACTCTATAAGAATTATTCTTTCTATTGCAGCAAAGTATAATTTAGAAATTCAACAATTTGATGTGAAAACTGCTTTTCTTTATGGGTTTCTTAGTGAAAATATTTTTATAGAAGTTCCTGTAGGTATATCTATTAGTAAGAATGATTTTGTATTAAAATTAAATAAATCTTTATATGGTTTGAAACAGGCATCCCGGTGCTGGAACAAACGTTTCACTGATTTTCTAAAGAAATATGGTTTCATACAGTCTCAGGCTGATAACTGTATCTACACTGGGATTTTTAATAAGATAAAAGTATTCTTAATAATTTATGTTGATGATGCCCTTGTTATATCTTCATGTAGAAAACTTATAAAAGAGATTATAGAGTATTTAAGACAAGCTTTTAAAATTAAAGAATTAAATTTGAAATGTTTTGTGGGAATGGAAATTGAAAGAACAAATAATTCTATTTTTATTCATCAAAGAAATTATATACAGCAAATTATTGACAAATTTTGTATGAGTACTGCAAATCCTGTCAGTACCCCAGCAGATGTAAATGTTATTATTACAAAGAATTTAGATGAAAATGTTGTTAATTTTCCTTACCGAGAAGCTATAGGCTCTCTGCTATTTTTGTGTTCTGTTTCTAGACCTGATATTTCATTTGCTGTAAATGTCTTAAGCAGATATGTAAATAATCCTGGTCAACAACATGTAAATGCTGTTAAACGTGTAATTAGGTATTTAATTGGCACCAAAGATTTGGGTATAAAATATGGAGAAAGTAGTGATTTGATTGGGTATTCAGACTCTGATTTTGCAAGTGATGTAGATACTCGTAAATCTACTACAGGCTATATTTTTAAAATGAATGGAGGACCAATAACATGGTCTAGTCAAAAACAAAAGACCATTGCTCTGTCCACAACTGAGGCAGAATTTGTTGCAGCTTGTGAATCTGCGAAAGAGATTTTATGGATGCAGCAATTAATGTCAGACTTGGGTGAAAGTTTTAAATGTGTTACATTGTATGTGGATAATCAGAGTGCCATTAAATTAATTAGTAATCCCGTTTATCATAAACGCACAAAACATATTGATGTTAAATATAACTTCATAAGAGAAAAGGTTGAGTTGGGATTGATTGCAATTACTTATGTTTCAAGTAAAGGCCAATTAGCAGATATTTTGACAAAAGCCTTGCCAACTCAAACGTTTGCTTTCCTGAGAGATCAGTTTTTGTTTGTTTAATAATTATAAATGTATTATGGTAGCCTTTGTTAAAAGAAATGTTTAAAGTTAATTTTTAGTGGGAGTATTGTAATAAACATAGAAAATTTAAATTTGGCGCCATTTCTTTTGTGTGTTCTATGAATTGTCGCTAGGTGGCAACACTGTTCGTAGTTCGGAGTCTTCTTGTCATGTTAGTAGTTCTTCTAAGTGGAATAAACGGTTTTATACTTATTTAAACGCGTTGTTTTATAGTATAAAAACCCTAATCTAACAAAAAAAAAAAAATAATAATAAAATGTAATTTGTAACCTCCTTTTAATAGCATTTCTTTCTTGAGCTGATTGCGGAAACCTAATCCATCTAGACGATACTCCTGGGTTGTTGAAAGCATTTGTCACCTCTCTTATGGCACGTGACACCGATTGCTGTGACATCAACGTGCCATAAGAGGATCCAACCAGCCTTTGGTAGCTCCCCTAGCATAAAACGATAATGTCACTAGAATCTATAAAGACAGGTGATTAACATTAAATGATGTTGGTACGTTTTAAAGTAAATAAGTAGAAGGTTGGGCTCTACATACACATTTGATTGATCTTACCTTATATTTGAGAGATATATCACTTCTTCGTTTGGGTGCAGGCAAAAGGTCTTTTAATTCTATATAAATATCTTGAAACATATCTTTGGAGATACGGTAATTGGCCCTAAATTCGTCGTCGGATAAATCAAATGCCCTATCCATATATCGAGCCAATCGTCTCATGTTCCTTTTTTGGCGTAACTCCAATTTATGCGCTTTCCTTAATACACCGTACATGAGTGCTAGACGTGCCATTGCTGAAACCTATTTATCATTCAATCATTACTTACATCAAAACTACGTTCACAATATGTGGTTAAAGACAATAAATAAAATAAATAAATACGCTGACACACAACAACACTCAATGGACGTAAAGATATCATTCTCAAAAGAAATTCCATTTCACAGGAGACTTTACAATTTCAACATTAGAGTAGGCATAATGAGCTTACTTACGGATACAATTCAATGGTTATTTGGTTAATAATATAGAAAAGATGATTTTTTTTTCGTTTCAATGCGGACTGAAAGTAGCACTTTTGCTATTGAATAATTTCAATGGCGGCCCAATTCCAAACACAATACCGAGCTGTCAAAAACGCGTCAAGGGTACCGTTGCGTGGGCAATAACGAATTTACACAATTTCATTTAGTTCCCTAAATGGCCGCAAACACGTGAAGGCAATAGGCGCTGGTGTAGCATTCAAGAGTACCAAATGTTATAATTCCAATGTCAATGGATCGGAATTGTTTTCAAGAGTAGGTCTACTGGTCTGCGTCTCTCGGCCTCGATGATCTTCCACCCTTTTGTTATCGCGAGCAGCTCGATTGATGTCGGTTGTAAAAGTGTTTCGTATTGCCTATGACCCTTTGGTAAGCTTCCGTAAACAAACATGTCACTTGATATTGCGTAACCTGGCGACCAGGGTTTGTCCTTATCCATTTTTCTATGGCTTGAGTATAATAGCTACTCATCGGTTTGAAGAACGCAGCGTCCAATGGTTGAAGCCGATGGTATGACCAGGCAGTTTCAGCATTATTAAACTATTCGCCTTTTGTACGCTCTTTGGATAGTAAGGTAATTAAATTAAGTGAAATCAAAACTCTGTTGTTCTATGTATTGGTTCAAGGTTAATTTGGTGTCATTGACTACATAAGTCAAGCTGGTAAAACCAGTGGACTGTATGTGAACCGATCTCTATTAACCTTTTGAGACCGGGCCGCAAAACGCCATAAATCGCTTGTCCCGGCGGGCTATTACGTTATCGCGCGAGCGGTACTTGACATCGTACTTTTTTGTTTATAACAGCTCTTGGTGTTTGTTTTTAGAAGATCATGTTACTTTTTCTGAAAGCTAGTATGATAGCCGATAAGTAGAAATAGAAATAATAATAGTTGAGTGTTTATTTAATTTTGTACAGCTCTTTGTTTCGAGAAAAAATCCGGTTTGTTGACAATAAATCTATTTTATGAATAAATACATTACGTTTTTATATTTGTTTTTATGTCCCTACATTCTCTATAATATGGTCAATCAAAATAAAAATGAAAATATACATGTATTCATTATTGAAATTATACGTTTTCACTCGCAAAGATACGCTAAAAATTCGACGAAGAACAGATTTCGCGCGCGGAGAGCGCTCGTTTTCAAACCCTTTTTATGAAAGTATTAGAGCGTAATCACTATATTTTTTTATATTATCATATAGATACAACATTCAATAATAGTATATATGTTGATACATAACTGTTAAAGCAATAGATTTTTCATAATACAACTAAATATCTCAAAGGGTGTATAATTCCATAAAAAGCACAAGAGTTTGCTTTTGATCGTATTTATGTATGATAATCGTCATATTTCGATCAACTAATTCAGTTTTCAATGAGAAGAAGAAATTATGAACTCGTTGATGTATAATACTTATATACATGGCATACAAAATCTTATCACAAAACGTTAACAAAGTGTTGGTTTATTTACAGTTCAAACTTACGCGGCGATCTAGTACAAGGTCACGTTTTGTGTAGATACACTATTGCATACAGCATGTTCCATTTTTGAACGGACGATATTTGATCATAGGGAAATAGTAAGTTATTAGTGTTTGTTTGATTCGGTGTTTGTGTTGTGTGTGGTGTTGAGACTTTTGTAATATTTTGGCAAAGTGTTTTTTATTGTTTTATAAAATAGTAAATACCTAACTGAATATTATCCCTATTCATAATATAAATGCCAAAGTATGTCAGTATGTTTGGTCAGCGGCGGTCACTGACTGAAATTTTGGAGGGGGTCCCTATGGGTAGGTCCCCATAATCCCCGAAGGGGTAGGCAGAGGTGTGTATTGCTATATACCAACATTTCACACATTATTTAGGTCCTATGTACTAGGGGGTAAGCCTATTGCCTTATATCGGACTTTTTTATAGGTTAGTGGCCAACCTAGTGTCAAAGTTGTTGTCAATAATAATATTCAGCTCTAATACCACTAAGCGGTTGCTTAACCCACGGATCGTTTACCGATCGATGAGTGCAACTGGCTAAGAGCGCCTCTTGGAGGGGGTCACTAATAATAAAATAACCGTTTATTGAGCAATTTATAATTATAATAATCAACTGGTACATAAAAATGTATGGCTAAATAATTACAATTAGGAACTGTGAATATTTTTTCTTTCTTTATTGTTTCTCCTCTTTTTTCTTTCTTTCCATCTGTCTTTCCACCTTTCTTTTCATCTTTCGAGCTTTCATTCTTACAACACAATCAAACTCCTCAGTCACTGACTCACTTGCAAATTTACCAAAGTATGGTAGTCCTGCCAACATTTCCCAATGCATAGAGCGACGTTGCAGAGGTTGCACATTGTAGTAACACAAGTGCGTTTCTTTAGGGCAGTGCACCGAACACAACGCAACTGCTTATGTTTTGCCCTCAGGGTCTCTGTGGCACACTCGGTGTAAACCGGGAAGTGATTCCCGGGTTGGAGCCGTTGAAGCACTTGCGGTAGGCTCGGTGCTCTGTGTGGTCCCGAAGAGACTTGTGGGTACCGGCTGAAAAGCCCCTCGGCGACCCTCAGCCGAAATTGGCGGTGGGAGGCCACACGGTACATAGGGTTCTTTGTATAAATTATGAAAGAGTTTAGAAGGCTGGTATTGAACAGCCTTCTAAACACTTTCATGTACCATTTCTGGTTTCGCTTGCGCTCCATCAGAAACATCGTCAATTTTTGATCTTTAAGATCAACGCCCCCCATGTTGTACTCCTGTACCGCAGTCGGCTTCTGGACCACCTGTCCCGCTCGTCTCCCCGGAACCATTTCGGGTGTGTGGTAAGTAGACATAACGGTGACTAATTTAACGTCTTTCCACGCAACCAACGCGATGTCACCGCAATGTCTAGTTACTGTAGTACCCCGCTGCACGTTTGGCATTAAATCCTTTATTACCGGTGGCACGTGATTGCGCCGGCGATTTATTGTGCCCAATACGTCTGTACGCCGAGATTTGAGATATCTCGTCATGGGTAATTGGTTATACCAATTATCCATGACGAGGACGTGACCAACATCCAGATACCCTTCTATGAGATCCAAGACAATCTTGGCGGTATGATCATAAAACCCATGTATGGGCTCTGGATGCTGGTCAGTTATCTTCCCGGTGTACAGACGGTATTGAAGCAGGTACCCGGTCTCCGCTTCACAAAGTTCGAAGGATTTAATACCAAACCGTGCAGCCTTTGTTCTGATACATTGTTTCCAGCTTAGACGGCCCTTCCATAATAGCAAGGACTCGTCTAAGCTGAGATGTTGTTGAGGGGTATATAATGCCTTAAATTTGTCGTTACAATGTGCAACTACTGGCGCTATTTTCTGTATTTTGCGGTGGTGTCCCCTGGTCTCCAAATTATCATTTCGAGCGAAATGTAAAAATTTGGAGATCATGAGGAATCTGTCCCTTGCCATGATCTCACGGAACTTGGGCATCTCCATTAACCCCGTGGTCCAGTAATCGTGAATCTTAGAGCGGTTGCAGAAAGACAGAACTATCATCACAGCGAAATATCTATACAACTCCTCGACCGTGATCTCGGTCCAAGATACGGTACAACGCCATCTGTTGGCAGATGTCAAAGTTACAATTTAAACAAGGGGGTGTGGGTCTGGAAAATGCACTCTCTATTTCAGAAGGCTTGCAAGAAATATATAACTGTATCGTCCGCATATAAATGAAACTTACAATGTTTTATATGTAGAGTAATGTCAGCTGTATACAAAATAAATAAAATAGGACCTAGAAGAGATCCCTGAGGAATTCTCCTGTTATTTGCTTTTTCCTGATACAATAGCCGAACCATCATTGCGATTTAATTTTACATTCTTAGCGATGGCATAAGTCTGGAGATGATATTAATGACATTTCCATACACGATCGAAGTTATAAGAGACATACTAAATACCTACCTACATCCATCAGCACATCCAAATTCCCAGATTTATGGAAGCTTGCGGCCGTGCTGCCACTGCCTCAAGTTCCGAACCCTGTAGAATTAAAAGAGTTGAGACCAATTAGTATTTTACCCTGTCTATCTAAAATAATGGGAAAAACCCACCTGGGTAACCACCTTTGGTAAGTTCGGTCTTGGCCTTCTAAAAGGTAAACGTCGTTTAGGCGGTGCGCTGGTTGAATTCAGTTGCGATTTCTCGATATGCGTGTTGTTAGTTGCCATCATGGCTTTACGAAGCAAGCTTCGTCCCTATATTTTGCACAACAAGACAAAAAGGGGGGTGATTCATTTGATTCGAAATGAATGAATGAATGAATTCTGAAACTGTTACTTCATATATTAAAACCACTGCTACGTTATCATTTTAACGCAAATAACATTGATTTGAGATTATCATGTTGAAATTGTCTCGTGTCTATAAAGCTCCGCTCCCCATTACCTACAGCCGCCACATTGCCATAGAATAAGAATCGGGTAGTTGGTCTTCATTCGCCATGAAAGCTTCAAGTGATGCAGCGAATCATAAATCATCTGCCGATTAAGGTCTTTATTTCAAAGCAATAGAGTTGGAATTGAATTGCACTCGAGACCCCTCGATCGACCACCCGGTTCCCTAGTCCTCGCTTTTACCCACTCATGTTTCGAATATTATATTCTTTACTATGTTAAGTGCTTGGATAAGTTCAATTATTTGTATGTCAATTATTAATTTATTTAAAGATATAGTTCAAGAATTATTTGTTCCTACGCATAGAGTAACCTACGAGCAGAGCCTTTGACACATAAATTACAATGTCGTTATGTCATGTCCGCGCCTCTGGTGTAAGGGTGCTCTATGCTATGTTATTATGGTTACTATTTAAGTAAAATGTTATTTTAAGCATATTCTTTTGTATTGAGACATGGTGCTCGGGTAACGTGGGGAATATTCATCTCATATTGCATTACGCTTGCGGACAGAAGACAAACTGATTGGGGAAAATTTACTGTGAACTACGTGAGTTCGTGCAGTGGTATATGAACTATTATGGAGAATGTAGGAGGTAGTGTGAAATGTATTGGCTTTATGTAACGGTGCGTCTAAACGAGCTTTTGAATATGGAACCAATATCGGCTGTGGTCGCAATTAAGCTGGCCTTAGCTTAACGTGGGAGGTAAATTAAGCTCTCACAGCAAGCTTTAGTGTTCGGCATCAATGTTGAGCGCAGGTGAAAAGAGTGGGGGTCGGTTTGCGCATTGTGCACTTAGGTTCTCCATAAATTACGTCACACGTCAAGGGCACGTCACATTGTGTGAGAAAGGGAAAGGGAGGGGTCCTAAATTTCGTGACGTCACATTTCAAAATAAGAACGAAGTCGGTTTTTTAAATTTTATATTTGTTATCATGTTGTCATAAGATATGTTTGCTTTGATGTTGATTTGATTGAAAAATAATTTAAATGGAAATAAAAATAATTTCGGAACTTCTTGTTTAAATTTAATAATTTCTAGGTGTCAAATTGCAAAATACGTGACGTCACATTAGGGAGGGG
>DWMR01000993.1:0-10454 GCA_018245355.1 Dalla costala | reverse complement strand
AACGCCACGAAGGAGATGATTAAGCAAATGAGCTTCCGTGAGGGTCAGGTGATCTTCAAATGCACGAAGTGCTGCAGCATCAAGCCGGAGCGCGCTCACCACTGCTCGGTGTGTCAGCGGTGCGTCCGAAAGATGGACCATCACTGCCCCTGGGTCAACAACTGCGTCGGCGAGAACAACCAGAAGTATTTTGTTCTGTTCACGGTGAGACCTACGTGCAAACATCATTCTTTTTCGCGCTTCGTCTGATATAGCATCAAGCTTTAGTGTATTCACCACTGGTATCGGGTATCAGCAAGATGGACCACCACTGCCCCTGGGTCATTGACTGCTGCGTTGACAAGAACAACCAGAACTCACGATGATACCTACTTGCATACATCATTATATTTCGCGCTTCCTCTAGTAAAGCATCAAGCTGCAGTGTATTCACCACTGCTCATAGTGCCAGCGGGTATCAGCAAGATGGACCACCACTGCTCCTGGGTCAATAGCTGCGTTGGCGAGAACAACCAGAACTCACGATGAGACCTACTTGCATACATTATTCTTTTTCGCGCTTCCTCTAGTATGGCATCCAGCTGTAGTGTATTCACCACTGCTCGTAATTCCAGCGGGTATCAATAAGATGGACCACCACTGCCCCTGGGTCAATAACTGCTGCGTTGACGAGAACAACCAGAACTTACGATGATACCTACTTGCATACATCATTCTTTTTCGCGCTTCCTCTAGTATAGCATCAAGCTGTAGTGTATTCACCACTGTTCGGAGTGCAAGCCGTGCAACCGCAAAATGGACCAGGACTGCCCCTAGGTTGGTTAGAACAACCGATAATAGGATTAACTTCATTAGTATGACTTATTCCAAGAGTCCAACAAATAGGGACTCATAGACAAAATCTTAACCCAGTAATTCCCTCCGCAGTTCTACATAGCGGCGATCTCGATCCACTCGCTTACGCTCTCCGCGTACCAGTTTATGACGTGCGTCCGGCACGAGTGGCGCGACTGCAGCACCTACTCCCCGCCGGCGACTGTGGTACTCCTGCTGTTCCTTATCGCCGAGGCCCTACTGTTCGCCATCTTCACCGCCGTCATGCTCGGCACGCAGCTGCACGCCATCTGGAATGATGAGACCGTACGTATAGACAGTGAATTCCTTGCCAGTTCCTGCAGTATCGGGCATGAAGCTCGCGATTCCAGCGCTAACTCTCCGCTAGCGACCTTTTGCTGTTCAGTGCTATGCATCCTGCTAAAGCATCTGGAACGATATGGTGGTACGTATAGACATTATGTCTTTCCAGCAGTTCTAGCGGCGCAAACTAGGTTGGGTTAGGCTAGATTCTGCAAAGGCCGGTCCGGCTCACTCGCTGACGCTTTTATAAAGCTGGACGTCCTCTGGAATGATGGGACCGTAGTGTATTGTTCCTTGCTAGTTCCTGACGTGAATCAGCAACGGGAATGAAGAGCGCGATTGAAGCGATTAGCTGCTAGTGCCCGCGATCCTTCAGTGCTCTGCATCCAGCTAAGGCATCAGGAACGATAAAACAGTTCGTGGGACAGTATGAGCGTCTTTCTAGCAGGGCTTCTAGCGGCGCCAAATAATTTGTGCTTGATTAGGCTGCCGCGGCGCTCTCCTCTATAAACCTCTTCACCATATAGGTTGTACTATTTTTCAAACGAAATATAAAGATTAGAAGGTTTACTGGTTTACGTGTATCATTGGGCGTGTTCCAAGGCTTACGGATGGATGGATTATATTCAACTGTTTTGTTTGTTTTAGTTCCTCTACAAAAATACTGTATTTATTGTATTCCAGGGCATCGAGCAGCTGAAGAAGGAACAAGCGCGCTGGATACGCAAGTCCCGCTGGAAGAGCATCCAATCTGTGTTCGGTCGCTTCTCGATCTTCTGGTTCTCTCCCTTCACCCAGCCCTCGCCCAAGACCAAACTCGAGAGTTATTTATACAGTGTCTGAATCGAACCGCGAGGACTGCCCGACGAGCGCGCCAGATACCGTTTCTCGCAATCCGCCCAGGTATACTAACGCGTTGGGTAATCTAGATGTAAAGTGTCACAGGGAAGCTGCCGGAACCTTTGGTGGTTTGAAGAATCGGAATCGTCGTTAAATAATTCACAGGATTTTTCACTGTTTTAGTTGTTTAGTTACAGGGGTATGTAGCCTTGGGTATAAAATTGCCGAAATTTCCAAGACGCTTTCGAGGAATCAACGTACAATAGGTAACAATTTATTCACAGTTTAGTTTAATTGTAGGGGAAGAAAACCTTTGGTATTATGTTGTCTTTTTCCTTTCTCACATTTATATAAGTACGGATTGTTAACTTAATTTCTATATTTTTTACATATTATAACAACGAGACTTAAACTAAAGGTTCTCGCCTAAAGTGCAGTAACATTGCGTGTCGATTTTGTGACTCGATTCCTTATTGACACTTTATACATCTAATTACAAGTGGTATACTTGAAAGTCGTGGTTGTAGTAGAATGGTTGCGCGACAGGTGTTGCCACAAGCCACTCAAGTACGTAAGGCCGTAAGGGCTTCTTAGATTTAAGCGTACGTAATGTAATTTCCATTATAAACAGTTCAACGCTTTGCAAACGCTCTTGAACGTATAGTCACGGAAATTAACATTCAATTCAAATGTTCAATATAGGTTGGGCACTGGATCGGACGTGGTTGACATCAACGGAAATTGTATGCCAACCGCATGTTACGTACGCGTTGCGGTTCACGTACAGTTTATGACATGCGGTCAGCAGCAGTATACCCTACGCACTGTGGTTGCTATTGCCGGTAGAATTACTAATAGGCTGCTGCGGTATCAATTGAGTATTTATATTTTTAGTCATAAATGGAGAGACCATTTAAATTTTTACGATATAATTAAAAAGTTATACCAAATTGAAAATAAATTTTTGAATCCAACACCGAAAACACGCTGACAGTTCTCAAACAAACCCAAGCGCGTGTCACAATGTTGATTCTGTTCATCGTATTACATACAGCTGATACAGCGTTTAAATGTTTACTTGATTAAATCTTAGTGTCGTTATTAAATTGATCAATTTATCGGAAATGTCGAATCTCAAATTGTTTTCAAAAACCCTATTGTGAATACTTGTTTCCGTGTTCAACCGTTCAACAGATTCAACCGTTGCTTTAATACCCGGGAGTATTTCAAATATCCGCGTGTGGTCTTACGTACTGTTTAGTTGCAAGTGGCGCACCCTAGCAGTCCTCGTAAAAATAAACTAAAAAAGTCGACATTCCATCAGTCCATTGCCATTATTCATTGGCCGTAGTGCGTAGAGTTCATTAGCTCGTCTATAGTATTTTGAAATCAATCATTATAATTCGATTTAAGTAAAATATTTCACTTATTACGTGTGTAGGTACGCTTTGGGTATACGGGGGATTTCTTCTATTGTATTGTTAATTGTTCCCAATAAGGAACACACATTGCCATAGAAGGAATAGTTTGTTGCCTGAACTTAATTTATATTAAATTTGTTCCTCGGTGTTGTAATCAATGTATAGGCTTTTCCTTACTATATTACTTAAATCTTTAAGTCACCGATTTATTATGTATTTGATTGCGATGAATATCGATGGGTCCTATGAATAAGGGTCAAACTGTAGACTTATAATTTTACAGGAGAGGCTTCCAAAGTTAAAACTTGAATATTTTCCATCTATTTAACTATGTAAACGTATAAATAACATTGTAATGTAACCCATCACCGAAAGCAAAACAGAAGAGGGAGAACTTAGTCTTAAATTAGTAGTTTTATCGAGCCAAGGGTTTTCTATAAATTGTAACTAAACTCTTTATTTATTCTAGCTAAATTTAATAAATTCGAACTTCTAAACTTAGCATGATATTAGGGGGACAAGTTTCACTAAATTATCTAATAAAAGTAATTGCACAATAACAAAATGTTTATCAATGTTATCATAGCAAAACCATTGTTCGTTTGGCGTAAAACTACCTACTGACAGATTAGCCGATAGACTTTGTACGTTTAAATATATTTTACGTAGGACTTTTTACTTGAATAAAACAGTGTTTCTGGAAATATTTTTGATAATGCATTTAATTAATCATACTAAAAAGTAGGAATTCCGGTAAAAAAAAGTCAAAATTACCAAATTGTTACTTTGGACCATATACATAGGATCCATCGATATAACATTTTTGCTAGTGATCTATTTGTAGGAAAGTAGTGGTTATAATTACATTCTCTGTGTAGCTGTATTTATACTTTGCAAACAATTGTTTGAGTTAGATACTGGAAGTCGATTTATCGACCATGTTCGAATAAGCTGGATTTATCAACTCGTATGATGTTAAGATTTTTGAAAATATACATGTATTGTGTCCTTGTAGTACCTTTGTAAATGGCTGTTGCTATCACTTATATTACCTTATTGTATTTGTACCGCATCTCCTGTAAAATCACAATTTGATAATGTACTTTAAAACGATAGCATACGGTTTGAAATTAATAATCTGCTGGTTGATGGTGTGATTCTGCACTGGGTACGTCGCTCCCTAATGAGTTATTGTTTTGTAATGTGCACCTTATGTTGCTCTTTTAAAGTCTACCTTCGAATGGTTCTTGTAGTGTAGAGGGTCTGAATTGACGTGACCGTTTAATGCGTCGGAAATGCTAAATCTGATTGAAATGTGTTACGTGTTAGTAGTGTGCAACGGAGTATTTGCAATAGTACTTGAGAGCCTAATTAAGGATTAGATCTTTGTAGTTACCCCACCCCTACACCTAGTAGTAATTGTAGTGAGCGAAAAGACCATGCAGACATTATAATACTTTTATTCATAACATAGTTGTAAGAATTTCAATGGCAATGTTTTATTATATTATAATATTATGGCATGCAAATTATATTGTATTAATGTAATATAATTGCTGTAATAATATTTTCTTTATATTCTTCAATCTTGATATAAATTAATATAATATGTGTGGCACTGACGATATTTCGGAAGTAAGACATGTAAAGTGATGTTAGGTTAATGAAACATTTGGCTTTTATAACTCTTATTATAATATTTTTAATATTTACAACGCGTTTATAAAGGCGGTATTTGTAGTAAAAAGATATTCTCAAAAAGACACGCTGAAGAAACGAAGAAACACTGAAAAAAACCCGCATATATTTAAAAATAACTAACCTAAATCGCGAGTCTTTACACTATTCAGCATTCCCACTAGTTTTGGATCAAACGTCTTCATAGAGCCTATCAATTCCATCTATCCAGCAGTGAACTTTAGTATCACCTAGTGTAGAACTAGTCTGGAGCGTTAAATATTTCCACTGGAAAACTTAACAAAGATGAGCCGATTCGTTTCGGCGTATTATTATTAATTTCTCTTATTTCTAATGTATTAACTTAGGAACCAAATAATTGCATTTACTATATCGTAACGGAATCGGTCCTACGTAAATGGCTATTGCGCTGTCAGTACCTACTGGAGTAAAAACATCATTAGTTTAGTAAATAATAAATTAATATAGTTTTCGTTAGTTGATAATGCTATTGCAATCGTTAGCTGTTATTGGGGTAGAGTGCAGTCGGTTTTTTATTGGGTGGATACCCTCCGTGCTTCGGAGCGCACGCATGTCGAATCGATCAATAAATCGATCAATCGACATGGAAGGGATGACGATTAATTTCGGATCGATTTCATTTCATTTATGATAGTTAACGGTCGATTGATGATGAGAACTCGACTAACTATAATCATTGATTAAATACATCGATTGATGTCGATTGGTCCTCAACGAAACGGTTCTCGCAATCTTTTTTGCCGCGCACTTCTCTGGTGTTGCGTGTGTCCATAGGCGACGGTGACCACTTACCATCTGGTGGCCGTCTGCTTGGTCGTCAGGCTAAATAAATAAAATAAAATAAAGTTATTGTAAAGGATTTTGACTCCATGTACTTAATAAGGCAGTTGGCTCCGATAGCTATCATTAGATAGCACGGAAATATTTTATAAGCCCCTAGTAATCATGATGTATGGATGTATGGATTGCGAATTACAGATAAAAGTATGCCTATGCTAAGCCTAAATGGTGCCTAAGCCACACATAGACATCCTCGTAAGTGCAATTATAATAACTAAATAACTGCCAGTTTTGAACAAAATTTTAATAAGTATTATAATATTTTTAAAAGGGGTAGGTACTGTCAGCTCAATACGTCGATTTGTCGTTTCATCGTATACATTATATAGCAGGAACAGCAATATTTTGTTAGTGTTAATAATACTGGGTAGGATACCTGGTACTCGCTCCCAGGGCTGTGAGGGGGAGCGGAGGGGGGGAGGAGCCCCCTCCACAATTTTTTCTTGCCGGAACGGTATCACTTTTTAGTTATAATTTATTTTTTTAAATCATAATCATCGGAAAAAGCCTTATTTAAGGCTTGGGTGAATTGGGAATGGGAAAGGGGGGAGCTAAAAAGGGAGGAAGGGTTGCCCCCCCCCCCCCTATTGTAACATTATTATAACAGTATTATGATTTTACAAAAATAATCATAACTAAAAAACTATACCTTTCTGGCAAGAAAAAATTGTGGAGGTATCTCCCCCCACTCGCAAGCCTGGGATCGAGTACCAGGTATTTTTAACCAGTATCTTTGGCTGACCCCTAATGTTTAACTAGTTTGTAAGAATTTGACAATAGACGTGGCTATAGGGACATTTCTACGCTGTCCTTATAGTACCTATTGTTAAATAACTGTATTATAATTTATTTGGATCATCGGGATATTAGAATCATTATTGATAAGACCAATTAGATATTTCACCATTTTGGGGTGTATCCAACAATGTTAATTAATTTTTTCATTTTTTTTACCATGTTTTCATTATTTTCACCTACACATTTATTTCATTTTCATTAATTAATTAATTGTGCGTTTGTAACCGACTTAAGAAAAGGAAGAGGTTATCAATTCGGTTCCTTTTTCTCAAATTTTTGTGTGTATGTAACGCGATTGCTGCGACGTTTGTGCACCGATTTTAAACATTCGTTTTTAATAAATAGGCAATGCTTTACTTTTAAAAGTCGCATTAAAAATTGAAAGCAATATTCCACTTGTTGGTCTTGATTCTAAGTATAATTAATTAAATTTAACTTTGAAAGCAAATATCAATTTGCAGGTGCATAGGTTTTTAGAATAAGTACATACGCACACACAACAAAATATAGGTACCAATTCAAACCCCCAGGTGCACTTTTCCTTTTGAAGGGGGTATTTATATAATTTTTGTGTTTGACTCTACTCTATTTTTAGCAAAAGAAATATCTCATGGATACACCTGCAAACGCGGAAATTTGCAATAAATGATTCTTAAAATAATGCTTATAAATATCTTAAAATCATGTTATAACAGAATAACAATAATATTATGAATACTTTATAGGTGTCTAAGATTTACGGTAGCGGTATAAGGATCTCTTGTATGTGATTATATTCTACTATAATTGTTATAGTAGCTTGGGAATTATTCGGTCTTGATATTATGTATGTCTAATAATTATACTAAGTTCCAACCATGATAATATATTATGTAGTAAGATATAGAACGATGTGCTTATAAAGTTCGGCAATCAATTCGGCAATAATAAATATTTTGGATTTGCCTTCAAATTGTGTTCAAATTTTACAAAAGATTAACATCTTACTTTTATTGTTGTAAGATTTAGCGCCATATCGTTCGATTTGAATTAAATTTACTTAAATTATTAAATTATTTAAGCTTATAAAGGTGCGTACACAACTGACATAATACACATACATAAACCTTAGAGACTAACACATTCTGGGTTCCACGGTGCAGTCTGCATGTGGTATGTAGGTACTATGTTTGTAAAGTTTACAACGCCTTAGTTGTCACAAAAAACTATCCAACATTTACATTATTATTATAACAAGCTATATTTGTATGCTTATACCTTTGACTATGTTAATCATACTTGACTATTTTGTAGTAAGTAGGTACTCCATTAATCGTTTTTAGATTAAACTTAAAACATTCTGGCATGTCACAACAAGCAGTGGTGGTTATGTAGACATAAGTAGACGACACATTTTAGCCGCACTGTATACTCAATATATCTGTATATTATATACAGATGTATGCTCCCTGCATCTGTGCATTATGCACAAATGTAGATATTTTGTAAGATTTGTGATTTCTCTAACTTTCTATGAATATTCATTGCAACAATTTATAGTTAATCTATAAAACAGAGGTATTCAAAATACCATAGAGGCTCTGAATTTCATTTGTAATTGATTGTAGTTGGCTGGAGCGTTGTAATCTTGTGAATACTTACAAATTGTTTGATAACCGTTACAGACAATTTGTAACTGTTACAAAACAACATTTGGCACTAAAACGAGATCAGTGCGATGACAGGCTATCATTAGGCTATTTTTTTATTATATAGGTTACCAATAGAAAACTCATACACAATAAAAAAATATAATTAGTTCTTTAATTCTGTAGATGTCAGTCAACATTTAACAGGAGTGCAGCCTTGTAAATTAAACTCATTCCCTTTAAACCTTATGTGTTTAGCTTGAATAGGTAGGTGTTGCTCTGTTATGTTGGTGTGAGTCGATTCCATTGCAAAGTTATTATTATAACCATTCTACTTATTCTGCTCTAATATGTATTTGTGTCTTTATCATGGGCCTAATTATACTTCATATACAATATTCTAAGTCGAACAACAACTGATGTTTCTTAGTCAAATTGCAACTGTTAGCAAATATCATATGTTGTAGGCTGTAATCATATGTTGTAGGCTGTATACCTAATACTGATTTGTGTTTATGCTGCTCAAAATCCGAAAATTCTATTTCTATCCTGTTAGATTTGATTAAATGTATCGAAATGTTTATTTCATATTTTATTTGCTAAAAATCGTTGATAAGTATTTGTAATGTGTCAATATTTTTTTCATCATATTTCTGTCAACTTCCAAGGTTACTTTATTTTGAGCGCAACACATCACAGATAATCAAAAGTACACGTTATTGACGACTGGTCACAATTTCAAGCCAAATGTAAGCTGAAGATCACATAGATGTAGTTGTGTGATTAATTTAAGGATCATGTTAGAAGTACACTCTTGTTATAAAATTACTGCTGTTATTATTTCTTTTACTCACGCTGGTAACATTTATGAATGATTTGAATATTAAAAATTGCGTTAAATACACTTTGACATCCTTAGTTAGTCAGTTTTATCGAGAGTGTGCTTATAATTTGTTAGACGGAGTCTTTGTATTAATTTTTTTATTTATTGGTTTAAGTTAACGTTGAATATTGAATACAAAAATATTTTTATAAAAGCTTTGAAGGCACATACTTAGTTGCTTGACTTGGTTGAGGTCTTGTTACTCTTATTTTCCACTATTACAGTCAGAAACACCCTTAGCTTCATATAATAACACGAGGAATCCAAAGTGTCTGAAGAGATGTGATGAGAAAATTGTCATTCTGTTTTTCTGTTCCATAAATAAGTAGCAGAGTCCAAAATTCCGAGCAAATATTTTGTAGAATGACATCCCTACACGGCACCAAGAAATGTGCTTATGAATTGACAATGTAAAAGGAAAAAGCCTCTATATTATTCTTCGTATTTATATTTAAATAAATACTAGGTATAATATTCTTTAAACAGTACATTTATCTGTCATTTCTGTTAATCTCACGTGTCTATTGGTTCGACTTTGTAACTTATTAATGAAACAGTACCTACCTACTTCACAAACTTATTTCCGTTCTGGTTAAAATAGTTTTAATCTGTAGGTTTAAGTGCTTCGTTTAAAATAGAAATAGAATAAATAGATGAATAAGATTAAAATATATTAGATATAACCATAACATATTCATAATGTAGTACCGTAGATCAGCGTAGCCACTCACTCAAGGGGGTTGTTAAAAAAATTAAAATTAGTATTCCTAGTATGTACCGACCGCTACGGTTCATTCCTAGTAGTTCTATAGAACTGTAACACGTGGAAGTGGTGGGAAATTTTTGACCCACTGGTTCCTGATAATGAAAAACTTAAAATCATGGAAATAGTAGGACATTTCGTTCTATACAACAACAAAGACAACAAAATAATAGAAGCAATCATAGTTGTTCGTGGCAAGTCAGGTTCTACGAACAAACAACAATTATTGTTTGTTATCACACTTATCACAGCAATAATATGAGTGTTTGGTGGACAATATGGTATCGTGCCTCTGGAATCCGTTTTGTTTCAGATCCACAATACCTCACACCAGCTCCATATGGAACAGTTCTACGAACAAACAACAATTATTGTTTGTTATCACACTTATCACAGCAATAATATGAGTGTTTGGTGGACAATAT
>DWMR01000992.1:0-10460 GCA_018245355.1 Dalla costala | reverse complement strand
CGCTTACTACTTGCATCTTTGTAGTTAAAAAATATCCGATTTTTTTAATTTTAAGACCGTAACGTAATTCAGTATAGATTAGAGCCCTTCTACAAGATTTACAGGCGTCCATGGCGTTAGTATCCGTTTATACCTTACATCAGAAAGTTGTACGATAATAATGGTTTTTTTGGCATTCTTAAAATATGATCACAGTCTTTTAATAGACAGTCAGCCAGCCATATTGGGCGATATATATATATATATATATATATATATATATCCATTAGTCCCATTAGTCGGTCGCTGAGGTACTAATTATGAACAACCTAGTCCCACTCGCTGGGTGGACCCTTAACCCGGTATATTATTATTATTATTAACTCCGACCCTTAACCACTGAGTAACCAGGGACAATATTTTCCAATTTTCAGAGCTTTCTCACGTTATAGGTATACGTAATGTTGTTTCTGCGGCTAACCTTATTGTTGTGGTTAATAATCTAGTTTATAACTAACCCCTGTCCGCAAATTTGCACCCACAATGTTGTGCTTGTGTCTTGTATTTTTAAATATAAAAGTGTTATCTGGACTCCTGGAAAAAGACATACCTAGGGTACTTAGTATTATAACTATTTTACCTTAAGTAAACTTGTCATGGAAATAAATTTTGACGTAGGCGCAGCTGGGATATAAGCTGTAATTATACTTATAAATACATAATTTTATAAATTTGATTATACCTATTATAGTGCAGTATAGTATAGTAGTATAGTGCGTATTCAGTGCAACGTTATCGTAGTTTTAAGAGTAGATAGTTACTTTAGTGTAGATTTAGCTTTGTAGTGAACACATGCTATGTTTTACGTTTCAGGATCCCCAAGGGAGGCAGATGGTAAATACCTATACCTACTAATGGACCCAAACAAGTGATTGGACGAGATGTCTTACAGGAATTATGTGAGTGCTTTGATATTATTTAAGACTAGCTATAAGGTTTATTTTAAATGGGTCAGCCATGCAGTTTAACCCGCGTAAAATATATTTTATTCTGCAGATATTTTAAATAGACATAACTTTTTTATTTATGATCAGATTAAAATAAAACGAACACTCAATATTTAGTGAAGATTACAACAATTCATTAGTGAAAATCGCACCCAAATCGGTTTAGCAGTTTCTGAGATTAGCGCGCACAAACGCACAGACAAACAGACAAAAAATTTAACAATCATTGTTTTTGATTCTATTGCGTTAATAAAGACCCCTAATAATAGTTTTTCTCATATATAGCTTCCATGTACAGACAGCGATCAGTTACAATTTTATTATGTAAATAATAGATAAGTGTTTTGGATATACCAGGTATATAAATTTAATAAAATAATAAAATAAATTTAAAAAACAGATATATCGATAAATTTATCAAACTATTTTTAAAGTAAGTTAGTATATTAAGTACTACAGTTAAGTTAAGTTGTAATGTTGATTTAAGTTAAACTATTACAAATAGAAAATAAATCAAATATATTATAATGGGCTTTAAAGTGCAGCAGATCTACAGAAAATTATAGCAGATTATTAGATACACAGACAGATAGAAACAACGCATCATCAAAGTCTCCATAAACACTACGCCATAGAAGTGTTGCTAAATTCCAATCCTTAGCCTACTATTAATCAGTCTGCTCCGACACCGAAGGGCTCAATAAAATCCCTCCTTGTATGTTATCTCCATGCGTTCACGCATTCCTGTCGCTATTTATAAAACGGTCAAAGAAACAGCTTTAGATGTGATAGTGTTGAAGAAAGATTATGGAAATTATATTAAACTTAGTCAAATAAACCTGTACTTATTACACTTACAAAAGTTTAGTGTAGGTAGTGTTCGAAGTAAATTTATGACTATTTGCTTGTTAACTACGATTACTTACGAGTATATAATCCTTATACATTTCAGTATGATTCGTCGCCATACAGTAGACCTCGAGATTCGGGAAGAACTACGAGCAGTGTTTCGTCGGATCGACCAACAGCGGTAACAGCAAAGTACATCAATACAACGCCATCATATAAGTCGTCCAGTATACCTATTCTCTCGAATGATCGAACTTCAAAAGATGAACCTATTTCAGCAATCGCAAATAGATACGCTAGTTATAACAAACAAGACCAGTCCACCCCCAAATATGAAAAGAAAGATTATATGAGTAAACTCTCTGTACCACCCTCCGTAACCATCAATAAAAGTAGAGATGTCAGCCCAGTATCAACTTCATCAAAATATAGTTTAAGTCGATCTTCTCGTCATGTAAGTCCAGAACGGAGAAATACGAAGAGTTTAAAAGATAAAAATCGAGACACCAGCCCTGTTGATCGTGAAAAACACATTCCAAACAAGACTGATAAGTCTACAGGTTACACTAGCCTGTCGAGTTACAAATTGTATCCTAAAACTCCTAGCTACAGTCGACCTGCATCCAGAACCGAAACTAAGCCAGAGGTTACAGTTAATAGATATGCTATAGCCAATCGTTTGTCATCAAGTTATTTAAGGAGCCCCACACCAGTTAAGAGAGCATCATTATCACCAGTTAGTTATACGGACACAAGTAAAAGTGAAAATGATAAACCTTTATCTCCACCCACTATTGAAGAAGAAGATGGTAGCGCTAAAAATGAATTAAAGAAAGAACACGTAGTAAATGGTCATGAAATCAAAGTTGACTATACTGAAAACATTGAAACTGTTTCTGTAGTTACGCGACATACATCACCCACACCCCCTGGATCGTCTTCGTATGTCAGATCAAGAAGGGCAGACATGGCCAAAACGGTTGAGAAAATAATAACGCGCGCTAGAAAAAAACCTGTAATGGTAGATAAAGAAATTCAATCGGATAGACTCGATGATCCAACGCGGACAAGTCGGTTCGGTAGCACAAACAGAACAAGTATAACTAACTGGACCTTTTATGCACCAACTAATAACAATTACACAGGTTATGCAGGGAGATATTCAACACAATATTCTAACTTACGAGATAATTCAACGAGCAACTCTTATGACAGAAGTAGCCGCAGCCATAGCAGAGAACCTTTATCCAAAGAAAATACAACATCTAACTGTCATTCTGACAGTTGTAAAGAGAAAATCTCTGAAAATATTAACGCACCAGTAGAAGTTACTGGAGAAAAAAACAATATTTCTGCGTCATACAAGAATGAAGATCCATCAGATATAGTCATAAATGTGAATTTAAAACTAAATAAGGCTAAAAGTCTAGTAAACTGCACGGAGCTAGTTTCTCCAGAAATAACAATAACTAATAGTCAATTACCACCACAGGCTCCCAAAACTGAAACGGGGAAGCCTAAAAAACTGAAAGTACGCAAACATAGCACTGATTCATCATCAGATCCTACCTCAAAGAAAAAAGTATTAAAGAAAAGAAGCAAATCCGTAAGCTCTACAGACTCTGATCCAGGATGTGAAAAAACTGATAAAGAGTCAAAGTCTTCAAAAAGTATAACAAAGTCACCTGGAGCATCTAACACGTCTAGAACCTCTTCAAAATTAAAACATTCCAAGTCACGTGAAAGTAATAGCCCGGAGTCGAGTATTACTTTATCAACTCAATCTTCAATTAGCGAAGATGAATCTGTATCAAAATCTAAAACTAACGATGTTTCAAGGACATCAGCTGATGAAACATCAATACCTACAGATCGATCTGCTAAGCAGCCATCACCTATCAATTCAAATAAAAATGATGGTGGTGCTGAAGAAGCAAAATCGTTCTTAATAAGGGCATTAGCACCTGTAACCAATCTTTTTAAATTGAGATACCAAGACTCAAGTGAAAACAATCGCTGGTTAGAAAATTCAACTTCAGAATCCACTGGTAAAGATATTTCAAACTTGGTAACGGAAAGTAGTTCAAGTAGAAATAAAACTGGTAGTACTAATATAATTCCGTCTAATGACGATAACGTAATAAGATTGAAAGGCATAAGGCATATAGAATCAGGTGAGAGAGCTTGGTGGTTAGATTCAGAATCTGACAAAAAAGACTATAGCCACTGCTCCGATAAATTACTAAATTCAAACGAAAAATCAGATGTAAAATCAGCATTGAAAAAATGTGTCTACCATGACGATGAAAAGCCATGGTGGCTAGATAGCAGTGCCAACATACCTGAAGGCATTGAACGTCTATCACCTCCACGTAAATCATCTAGTGATAGCGATAAAAGTGAAAAATTCAAGTTCTTCAAAGTACGCCATATAGAGTCAGGAGAGAAAAAAGATTGGTGGTTAACTAGCAACGAAAATTCATCAAACAGTAACAAAGTCGAATCTCCTCACAATGTTAGTTTAAGTAAAGCTGGTTCAGATCAAAGAAGTTTCCCATTAAAGCGAATAAGACACGTAGAATCAGGAGAACGACCCTGGTGGTTGGCAAGCGATAAAAACATTCCAGAAGGTATTGAGAAGTTACCAACTCCTCCCCGGGAAGATAGCGATAGCTCAGACTCTGAGGAAGTTCGTATTTATGTACCTTCTTCGCAAATACCGCCGTTTCCGTTGCACTTGCCTGATGATGAGCCCCTCGGCGATAGAAGAAGTCCCGAGGGCTTAGAAACTCCAAAAACCAACGAAGGATATACAAACCGCAGCTCACCTTACGAAAATAATCGTAAATATAAGCGGGGTTCCTCATCGACTCTTGGTTATCAAAAGTGTGCTGAGAAATATATATCACGTTATACGGATATTGACGACATATTAGGCACGTCAGGTCAAATTTATAGCCCGTTTATGGACTCTTTATTGGCAAGAAGAACTGGGCAAATATCTTTTGACGACGATGAATGTGAAGAGATCGACCCGACGCAAGTCAGAATCCACGACAGTACAGCACAAATGCCGGTCATCAAGAAACTGAGATGCAGGTAATTTATCTTTTCTTTTATTTCATATTGAAATTGGTATTATTTCTTCACGTTTAACTCAAAAGAGTGACGTAATATGAGAAGTGATGTTCGGGTTGTTAGAATTTTAGTCTTGCTATTACTAGATACTTCTTATAACTAGAGGAGACTAGTGGAGATTGGGGAGGTTTGAATTAAATGTACCTCTAAAAAGCATGAAGTCTACCAACCTACAAATGTTTGATAGCATGATAGATTTATGCTCATGCTGAAACGATACTCATGCCCAGCAGTGGAACATGTACGTCAGTACTGAGGGTCGATAATTAAGGTTTAAATACTGTTTCAATACTGTTCTAACTGCCACAGTCCTGTTAGAATATAATGGAATAGACAACTTTCTTCACAAATAATAAATGCAATACAGAAAAAGTATACATTTACATTTATGAACAATATAAATGCGACTGCATGGTAGTTTGCCATTCTTATAACGCAAAAAAACAAATGTATTCTACTTAGATAATTATATAATTTCATTTTTAATTAAACAATGTTTATTTCTACATTTCAGGAGTGACATCGTCGATTACCGGGACGAAGATCAGGTATGTCTATATTTCGTTTTTATTCGAAGTATACCGTATGTTCCGTTAGTCAACAAATTTGTAAAAAACTAAATAGTGAGTGCTAAAGTTAAAACTTCACTAATAAATTATCATACGAAGGACAAACATTAACGCAGGCTATTAAACTGCACAGAAGTAATAAACATCAACTGTCGTAAAAAAATTGTCGGTATTCGAAGCTACAAAAAAACTCTAGATTTTTTGGTCGCCATCTCTATAGCGATCAGCGTTTTAAATAAGCTGACAGTATTTTAAAACCACCTTACTCTCTACGATAAACAGGTCAGCGGCTGCACGACTAAAATACCTACTGGTCCCGACTTACTCTTTGTAATTTTGGGAAAAGGACTACAAGATTTAATTAAAATGAAATATCCGGCTATTTGACTGCCGACATACTAATCCTACAGATAATTAAGGGGAAATAGAAACAGGTTAGGTAAGATTACCCTGAGTTTACTTTATAAATGCTTTAACAATTTTATGGATACTTTAAATTGGAGATATGTAAGTATGTTAGGTATGTACATACATATATCAAAATAACCAAAAGCGATAAAAAATATCTTGGGAAATCCTTAACTAATATTAGGCATAAATGCGAAAATGTGTTTTTTATTCTTGCACGCAGGATCACATCAATGGATCGGCGTGATTTTTTGCACAGAAATCATTGATTTGCCGGAGGAGAAGGACATTATTTATACAAAAAATGCAATATAAATAAATACCATGTAATTGGGGGCGGAACTTTATATGCGGCGGGACCCCGGGAAATGTCTAGTATCTAATATCTAGTCTAGTCAGTAATAGTCTAATAAACATACTGTTAAAATGTATTATGTAGTTACTACAAAAACAAATAGATCAGGGGGACATGGTTGATAAGCGTTTATTTATTACGAAACGATGATCACTGCCCACCTTTGGGAACAAGAACCAGTTATGACATAACTCACACTTAGCAATTAATCGACAGTTTATGACAGTATAACTAATGTTGGTAGAATCTGTAAGGCTTCCGCGCGAGAATCTGTGGGAGCAGTGAACTGAAGGATGCACTGTATCCTTGAATTAGTCCCCTATGGGAATAAAGTGTTGGAACGAGACAGCAGTATTGTGTGCGCTGCTGACATTTTAAGGCGATGACGTCATAAGAGAGCTTAGCCACTTTGGCGCAGACGCGTTAGTCAAAGTATGTACTAATTAGTTTTGTTACCCGTATTACTTTTACCTGTATAAAACGAAAGTGTAATAATAATTCTTTATTGTCGCCCCAAAAATCTTAAATAAAAAAAAAAAATTTACCTCAATTAAAGACACCTTCATTTAAAAACATTTCCATTTTATAAAATGGCGCCTCTACCATCGATGAATTCTTTATGGAAGGCTCGCAGTCATTCAGTTTTCATCTCTTTCATCCACACTGGACGATGTGATACAATGTCTCTCCGTAACCCTACCGGTTATGGTAGTCGCTTACCTGCCAGTCTTATTAAGCAACCCGCGACGATTCAATACAGGCGCATTACACAAACGTGAAAATTTTACCTGAGGCAAGTCTTGTCTTGCCAGAAGATCTTCAGTTATACTTATGGCTTTGTCAAAGGTGGTACAGCCTACACGATAGTGTGTTGTCATTACCCCGGACATACAAAAAGTTGAATACGAATAATGGAGTGATCTTTGTGATTTTAAGACTGTGTTATTATCTCAGGAAGGTTGTGTTATTAAATTTTAACGTGTTTCTAACTTATACTCGGAGCCGGTTACTTTGTTTTTTTTTGTTCCACAAACTTATTGAAGACGGTTTGTGGTAAAAATATGCCATTGGTTTTAATTTACCGGGTAGGTCTTAAAATAAAAGTATTAAAAAATTCTCTTCAGATTATCTTAAAATACAATCGATTCTATTTTGAGAATTACAACATTTTTACCGCGGGTGGGATTCGAACCGGTGTCCTTTTCCAACTCCAGTCCCCGTTTTGTAGGTAATCTTGAACATTTTCTAGAATTAATCTAATAAAGTTAGAGCAAAACTTAGAATAAATAAGTATAGCATATTTTTTATATAGATTTATCGGTGATAAGTAGATAGAAAGACAAAATAAAATTACCGCTTATTTATGAGACTAACTTATACTTACTTAGGCTTACTTATATACAAACTTTAGATATATATTTGAAAAATGCAATAATATTAAACTCTTCAGTGTATTTACAAATTAAATAATTAATGATACATTAATAAATCTATTGATAATTTTATTAGTATGTAGCACATAGTCAAAAAGTGTGTGTAAGTTTTATATAATAATAGCAATAACCTTTCACCTTGACTAGCAGTGTACTCTCCCACGAGACAATCATCCGAATCTGACCCTCGTGCCCTCACGAAGACGAGCACTAAAATTTTGTTTTTATTTCCTCTACATTAATAGAGCAGTAACAAAACATAAACTTACACTTACAAGCAATTTAAACCAAAAAAAGTATTCCTCAAACTTAAGATATTTAAAATAAAACTATGTCAAAAGGATTTTAGAACCGAACGTAACATAACTTAATAACTTTTCACGACAAATACGTTTTTTGTATGTAATCTAATCATCTCAATGTGTGAATTTTTTACTTAAATTTTATCAATACTGAGTGCGATAGTGCGCCATGCCTAGTTCCGGCAAGCAGGTATATGTATAACGTTGAAGAAAATGCTGAAGCTATCAAAAAGGTATTGAAATTATTTTCCCAATTAGCCTATCAAAGCAGTAATATCTACACTGCGCTAAGGCTGCCCTTGTTTTTAACCCCTGGAATGTACAGTGGACATATCTAGGCGAAACACAATTAATTTTCTATTGTGTCTACGATTGCAGCATTCAATGGATTAAAACCTAACTACAGCCGTTCTTTCATGATCAACACTGCACTTTAATGTTATTATTTTTTGCCAATTTTCTGAGTTTTCGAGTTCGATCCTTCCCGTCAAGTGCGTAACTCCTATGCGACACATGATCCAATTTTTTTATATCTATTCAGAGACTTACTTTAAACTATAAAAATAAAACAGTGTTCTTCATAAGAGTAGGAGCTAAATGAGACTATGGAATAAAGAAAGAGCAGACTTGGCCGCAGCGTAGGTATATCATATCACTACTTTGATATGCTTTTTTTTGTCTGAGATTTAACCCGTTAAGTTTTGTTGAGGATACGTACTTAACCCCTGGAATGTACAGTGGGCATATCTAGGCGAAACACAATTGATTTTCTATTGTGTCTACGATTGCAGCTTTCAATGGATTAACTAAATAGTAACTTTTTCAATATGTTATATGAATTGTGTTTTATGGATAAGCCAAAGATAAAACTATTTCTATACTAATACCTGAGGCGAGAAGGTATAGACTATAGGCTACTGGATCTAGGTTAAAAGACTTCTGTGTCCAAAACGTCATGTCTATGAAGTCTTCCAGCATATTCAAAAGTCTAATTCCTTCCAGCACCCGGCGTGGTCCAGTACTTGGTGACGATTGGCTTGGACCTGCGCAAGCTAGGCTTCGCGCCCGAGTTTGGTCTGCAGATAACCAACGAGTTCGCTGAGAAGAAGTTTCCGCAATACGACCTGAATCTCCACGTAAACAAAGACGAGAAGAAATACCACCTGCATATGTACAGTCAGCCCGAGAATGGCAGTAAGTAGCCAATTCTCTCTGTCTCTCTTTTCAGCCCACAGTCCACTGACATAGGCCACATCCAAGGCACGCCACTGACCCCAATCATCGGTTCTCACCCATTTACTCCCCGCCGCGCGCCGCTTGCGCAGATCGTCGCGCCACCTGGCAGGAGGTCGTCCCACACTTCGTTTGCCTAGTCGCAGTCTCCACTCTAACAGCCGTTTACTCAAACGATTGTCGGTTCTTCGGCAGAGGTGGTCAGCCCATTGCCATTTCAGCTTACCAGAATTGAGCGCTATGTCGCTTTAGTCCTCGAACCTCGAGTAGCCAACTGAATTTTGTTTATGATTTAAATCAAATAAACACACCAAAAGCCAGGAAGACTGAAAACCAGTGGCTGCGGTTTTACCGCGGAAAATGCTGAGTGCGGGCCTTTTTCGCCCAGTATTTTACTGTATACATTGTAACTTTACCGTTTTAATACTAACTCTCTCAAGTATGTGGTTGCAGTATTTTATTTGGAAGAAATAAATGTGTAATTCTATTCTTTTCTTTCTATTCTAAAACAAAATATTGGTAAGATGTTGTTGCAGTATTTTACAGACGAATGAAATGTTCTCTTTTCCAGGATTCCCAGCTGGTGTCACCGTGACTCTTCCCCAGAGAGTCTTGGCTCTGGAGTCCTTAGTCCAGTACCCTACAGGCAAGAGCCTGCCGTTCCCCATCCGGGCAGACGTAGCCTTGTACCCGGATAAGAACAAGCCTCAACAGAAGACTGCGGCGAGGTTCAACATTGATGTGACCACCGGCGCTAACCAGGGATCGGCGTTCGCCGAGTTTGGCTTCAGCCATCCTAGGCTCGGCAAGGTCAGTATGATTGAAAGAAAGAAAGAAAATACTTTCTTTCGTAATACACATACCCTACACACAATGAAAAATAGAAAATAATAGACAACACAATTTAAATTAAAAGAGAAAAATAGAAAAAGAGAACACCAACAGAAATACTTGGCATGTGTTTACATTACGAAACATTATAATTCAGCGCAGATCTTATTATTAGATGTAAGAACAGATATCTGCTATCCATATAGTTTCATCCACACCAACTGGATTCGTGGCGGTCCTCCACGAAACGGTTCGCGCAATCTATTGTGCTGCCACGCATAAACTGTGGGATGCGCTTCCTTCTGAGCTTTTCCCAATGGACTATGACATGGGGTTCTTCAAAAAAGGCGCAAAAA
>DWMR01000991.1:0-10461 GCA_018245355.1 Dalla costala | reverse complement strand
CGGAGTTTTGATTTAACTTAACCCAACGTAATCACCAGGACAGTGTTAGTGACGTCAGCAAAGGTGACTTCACGGTTTTTATTAAACATCTCGGAGGTAATTACTTCGTCATATACAATAAGAGTATACATTCTATTTCAAAATCAGATTTAGAGGAAGAACTCATGTGGTTTGGCGGATGATTTGTTATAGACTGTTACTGTTACATGCGTAAGTTCAAGCAGGTTTCGTATACGCAGTTCAGACATTTCCTGTGTCACACGGTTTAATCTGTGTTGTGCTATCCTGCGCTGTGATAGCGCGGCCTGCGTCTCCGTATACACCTAGGCTAATTGAATCAACATATTCATGCTCTACGCATTGTAATTTCCAAAGCTCTATATGGAAAAGCTTAGGGAATAAAAGATGCACAACAGTGGGTAACCATAACGGTATTTATAATAATAAAACTCTCTATTATACACCATAATGATCAACAATATTCAGGAGTCAGTTACCCAATTTAAAAATTACTATGTGGAAAAAAGCCACTGCTGGGCTACTGAAGCACGCTATCGAAGTTTTCTAAATTATATTGGATCTAATCAAGTTTAGAACTAAAATAATCGCATCATGGGGATCTGGAGATGAGAAGTGGGAGATCTCTCATTGACAAACACTACTTTTGTTTGGGTAAGGTTTGCCTTAAGCAGGTTAAACCCTGCTACTTGCTCCTAAGCCTTTTTGGGACTTTGTAACTTTATTCTGTGTAGAAATAGGTTATACTATATACTCGTTATAAAGAGAAAAAGAGAATTATCTATATATTTGTATGACCATTTGAAATATAAAATTAAATTGCTGTAGATAAAATTGAGGTACAATATAAAATAAATTACGTACCCGAGCGTATAGAGCCGACAACGTTAGTACCGGCGGTCACGTTTACAGATCGGTACGTGTTTGAAAATTGTAAAACAATATTCATTTTATATGAAGAAACATTTTTAGATTTAATAAAATATTGCGTTGGATTTTTTTAATCCTGTCATAACTTGTTTGTTTAATTTTTACGAAAGCAATTGTAAGTGTTTCTTTTGTTTAATAACGCCAATATAATTCATGAATATAATGTAGTGTAGGTACAAGAGAAACATGAAGAAGGAGCTTCATATTTCTTACTCGCAGTGGGCTTCGTGTCCCAGTGTAATTTCCCGCATTTCTACTCTTACTTATAGCCGCGTCTCGCGAGTTTTATGATCTGATGGAGACGAGGATTGTGAGACTAATCATCAATCTAAGATGGATTTCAACCATTCATATCTACATATAATAAAATTGTAATTGATCGCTGTCTGTACCTACCTGTAAGATATGTAAGAAGAACTATTATTAGGGGCCTTTATTAACGCAATAGAACCCAAATAATGATTGTTAGAATTTTTGTCTGTGCGTTTGTGCGCGCTTATCTCAGAAACGGCTGAACCGATTTGGGTGCAGTTTTCACTAATTTTTTGTAGTAAGCTGCACTTAATATTTAGTATCATTTTATTAAAACTGGCTCATAAACAAAAACAATATTTAAAGAATAAAAGATATTTTACGCGGACAAAGCAGAGCTGCGCGAATCATCTAGTCCACTATAAAGTACTATGCTATATCGCAGATATAATATATTACGGTCTGATTAACCCCTGGAATGTACAGTGGACATAATGGAGTGGCACATGTGGAAACACAATTGATTTTCTATTGTGTCTACAATTGCAGCATTCAATGGATTAATTACGCCTTTTGTAATTGTTACAAGAAACCTTACTTTTATTTTTGTTTCTTTGTTTTATGCTATTCGCATACAAAGCTAAGGCTCCTGAGGGTTTTTGAAAATATCACGTTGCCGTTGAAAATTTAACGCAAAGGGAATCACAAATAGAAATTTCACGGAAAACTGAGTTTTGGTGGGTCCGTATAAATTAATTTCCTTTTGACCCATGTGTTATTATTCAAAGCACTCTCAAAGTTAGCTTTAATTGGTAGTAGAAATACTTGAATTTATTAACTTTCTAAATGGTTCAATGCTCGTGCATTGCATATTTAGTACTAAACTACGTACACGCTCCTCGTATCTTACGCTCGTATCTCTTAACATTACCCATAGTTTGTCATTAGTTCATTGTTGTTGTGCTTTTAAATCCTATTTAGGTAATTCCGGCACACTGCACGCATTTAGGCACGCTGACAACACGTACACATGCCGTATTTGTAATAGTCCTGGGCTATTTTAAGAGCCTCAAGGCAGATTCGGTATGGCGATTACTTAATTTTATCACTTACTTAGGAAGAAAATCCAGTCATAATGACTAGGTACTTTGATTTAATTTGGAGGGAAAGATCCGACTCTGCCTAGAACGGTCCTATATCGGTGGGAAAATTCCACTAAAGAAAATGAGATTTATTAGGACACTGATCACTCGCGGAGGAGATCCATCGTCGAGTTTCATAAAGACAGCGCGAGCAAACACGGTGTCAGTATCTGACACCACTGCCGAGACTTTCATAATGGTCCAATATTAGCAGAGCTAAGATTTTTCCAATAAAATATGTAATGTTGTAGGTACATGTACCTTATACCTGCAATTACACATATTACACATTTTATTGGCGACAGCTTTGCTAATAGGTATAACGAAGGTCTGAGTTCTCAGGGAACATAGTCTATAATCGGCTGGAGCCTGGCTACACAGTTGTAGTGATCGGTTAACTGGTGGGAACGAACCACCAGGTGAAACCTTTAAATGTTGTGTGTTTAGTTGTGTGTTAAGTGTCGTTGAAAGATATAATGCTGTCGTTGAAAGGTAACATGCAGTGCAACCAAGTCTATACAAGTGATCGAATAAGTAAACAATTGCTTTTGTTAGGTGTATAGGTGTATGTAGGCTGAAATATAAACCACGCCATAGCTAGTAGGCCATTACTCCATTACGCAAGAGAAAAAATTGCTTAAAGGTTTAGAACATAAAAATATACCTAAATACGATTTGTTGGACTATAAATCAAGTTTAACGTGTGGTTTGGAACATTCATTTGGATGAGAATAATGAAGGAAGGTGGGTACATCACTATACAAGTTTTGGTTAAGAGCATGCAATACTATCATTAGCTTACTTCTTAGAATTCCATTTCTGAGCGAAGAAGACGAAACAATATTGATATTGGATAATGGAAAAATGGCGTGCCGCCGACGAATTACTTCCGAGGAAAATTGCTATTTCCTTGCTATTTTCAATCTGGAGCTTCATACTCTACATACGTAGGCAGTTTTATTATTGCCTAGTATGTATGAGTAAGTGAGCGGTTTAGTTAAGACTTCGGCCTCCTACTAGGGAGGTCTGGGGTTCGAATCCCAGACTCTGTCTTTTAGGAATTATGTGCGTTTTGAGCAATTATTTATCACGGTGAAAAAAATTCTTGAGAGTTCTCCATAATGTTTTCAAAAGCGTGTGAAGCCCACCAACCTGAAGTTGGCCAGCGTGGTTGACTATGGCCTTAAACCTTCTCATACTGAGAGGAGAACTCTCCTTAGTAGAGAGCTGGTGATGGTTTGTGATAACGATATAAGTTACATGCTAAGAAGATAAGATTATTGTGTTATCGAAAGATAAGTATGGGTATCTAATATGAGGTAGCTAGAACAAGATAAACCAAGGTTATTAAACATTAAATATTAAATTACTGATTCGTTTCAAAGAGAGATGTTGTAAGATAAATTATTATATTTTTCAAAAGATATTCTTTAACTATTGGTGTAATTCCTCTGAACCGAAATAGTTACATTATACTTAAATGGCACCGAATAACCTTTTCTTTTTTTTCTAGACGAGCTGAATACTATTGTTATTTAATACATAACAATGTAAGGTTAACTAATGGAATACTGGACAGAAATGAACTATCATTATCAAATACTAGATCCATAAGAAATTAAAATACTTGCTGAAGTACTTATATATCATACTAGCCAAAATTTCAGAAAGCTGTTAACTACGGCATCACACTTTCAGGAAATATTAAACGCCACGTTGAATACTTGTGCGGCATCAACCGATCCGGTATCCCCGTGCAGAGTAATCCTCTGTCTATAAGGTTATTGATGTACTCCATTTTACCATTACTGACCAATAAATTTCGATGGAGAATATGCGTATTCGCCGTTAAGCATGATTTAACTGGCCCGTAATTCAGCTATGACGCTTAATCGATTTAGGGAACCTATGCGTCAGACAGTCATCTTTTACATCGCAGATACAAAGGTTAACGTAGTTATGTATTTGATTTTTAATTGCGTCTACCTACCTAACCTACCTACCTCAGTCTTACGTAAGTGTATGATATGTTTTAAGGTTTATTTGATTAACTCTTTATTGTAAAACCTTAACTAAGGATTAAAGGTTTTTTTACGTTTTTTAAATTACCACATGTCATGTCCAGTTTAAATGACCAGTTTGAGCCTTAATCTGCAGTTAAGATGGATTAAGGCACGATTCGTTTTGAAGTCTCCCACAGTTCCAGCCTAAAAGATCCGTGGGTCCACTGCAGCATACTGCACTGTAGAATGAAATAAAGCACAATAGAAGGAAAATATCGTCAGGAAACCTATACACACCTCATCATAAAGATATTATAACTATTATTACGGTGCCGTGCAATGGGATTGCAAAAATTTAAGACAATGTATTACGATAAAATTAAATAAAAAAAATTAAATTTATAAATATACCTATGAGTTAAACTAATAAAAATTATATGCTTTTTAAATCATAAAAATTTTCAAATCAACGTTTGATTAAAAAAAACAGCTTTTTTACTTCCATGTTTATCTTTTATATTGCTTTATTTGACTGGACTACGATGTTAAACGGAATTCATTCAGCTTCAACTATTATTCTCTAGTAGTCTTCAGTCTATAGTTATACTTAAAAGTTTCTTACTCTATCAAGAGGCAACGCTAGACAGTTTCTCATTTAAATATGTTGCAAGTTTTCTGTAATTTATCTTAGTTTGTAACAAATGTAGCTAGATATGCGGAGCATCTCATTTCCGATAGAATTTTCCAAACAGCAGCAGGAACAACCTTTTAACGAGCATTCTTTAGTTTTTGATATCTGTATGAACGTTTATTGAATGACATTATTGGAATGTAAGCATTCCATTTTGTACTCTATTATTTGGCTTATGACGTATATTATTTAATAAAGGAAGGAATAGCCTTTTAACAGGGTCCTCGTGGTCTCAAGCAAGATTTTAATTCAGCAGGTACAAGGGTGCCGTAAACAAGCGAAGCTTCTTACGTGACTGTAGTAACCGCGTGTAATGCGCGCCTAATGAATCAGCTTGGTGACAAATCAGAGCGGGATAATGGGTACCGCTTTGTGCGTTCTTATTGTGTTCTATTCAAAGATAACATAAATTAATGAGTTTCAGTAGGTACATACACTACACAGTGTATTGTAATTATTCAGACCTACTTTCATTATTCAGTTCTGAGACTACGTAAGTTGTTTAATTACAATTTGCCTCTCAAATTATATACGTGAAAGCATAGTAAAAATTATTTGATGAGGGCTACTGTAACAGCAAACTGTTGCAGCAGCTGCAAAACAACAGTAATGATTCATAATCTATGTACCTAATTTGAATCCCCTAGGCATTGTATTAACATTTATTTAATAACATTTAAAGGTAAGGTAAAATAGGTATCACACGCCATTGAGCTGCTTTGGACCCCCCTAACACAAAATCTATTTGACTTAAACAAACACCAAATTTCAGTATCGAAACGTCATCAAAGTTCTACATAATGATGTGTTTTGAATAATAGGCTCGTTGTTTACACATAGTCTTAGTTCTGAAATTGACAGACTGATCGTCTTGGCGTTACTCAGCGCAAATTCATTGTAAACAATAAAGGGCCTGTTTTTGTACTGAAACAAGTAACACTAAGTACAAAATAGTGAAAGCCAAATAGAGACTATTTTTTAAAGAAATATGTTTTGTGCAGAAGAAGCGAGGAGACGTAAGTTATTAATTAAGTCTTGGTATAATTACTTGAACAAAAGAGTTTTTGTATCAATGACATTCCACGGCATATTTCCTTAGTAAAAATCAATCGTCCGTAAAAAATACTTCTGTTAGAAATAAAGATGTTACAAAAGAAGGTATTGTTGTCCTTTATGGTCTGAACTTATGGAATAAATAAATAAACTATGAGAAAAATGTAATGCAATCGAAATCCGATGGGTGTTACCGATTACGTTTATTTTCATTAATATAAATATGAGAAGTAAATTTTTGTTTATACAATACAGCCAGATTTTTATAAAGCGCTACATAAATATAACATATCCTACGCCCTTTGATATTTAAGCCGTCGGTAAATTACTGGCAACACACACTGCTCGATTTATATAGTTGTTTACTCGTATGTCCACAGCTTTGTATTATATTGCGTTACGAAAATATACGAGGAGCTACGATGTGCTACGATGTAGAAGTATACACTGATCGTCAAGCTACGACGTGCTACGATGTAGAAGTATTTATATATACCTACACTGATTGTTGATTTACGACGTGCTACGATGTAGAAGTATACACTGATTGTCGAGCTACGACGTGCTACAATGTAGAAGAACTGTGCGAACAGCCGCAAAATATTATTGGTGCTTTTGACATGCAGTCCACTACGTGGAGACGGTAGAATAAAATGTTTGCCAAAACTACCTCATGTTCTTCAAAAATATGTTGTACCGATCACACGTTTGTGGAATAAGGCCAGGAATAAGAAGATGATAATATGCACTTTGAACACTTCCCCAGTCCCTTGCAGCCTGGGCTACTGTGAATCTATTGTTATGTAGTTCTTACTGTTTTATTGTACTACTTATTTACATGCATAAGCAGCGCCCGTAGTAGATCTTGGCCTCCGACTGAATACCTCGCTACTCGCCACAAGTCTCTATCCTGCGCAGACTCTTGCCAGTCACTGTCTTACTGTCTCAGTTTAAAAATAACGAAAACAAACAAACAAACAAACAAAAGAAAACATTGTTTGAAGGGACGATATGTGTAAACGCTGTGTAAAAAAACAATCTTTTAAATTCGGAATCGAACTTTACAGACTTTTGAAAAAGCCGACTCATATTATTCAGCAGTTTACCTCGTTCTAAAAGTGCCAATTAGCTTAAAAACAGACATGCAATACTTTATTGATGGAGCATCCCTTGACTACGACTGTCGTCGCGGGTTGATTGATACGCGCGCACACATTGACATGTCGCGCGTTTCAACGTATGCCGGTCATACGTCTCTGCCAAGATAACATACCAGGTAGGCTATCACGCGTTTTTGTTTCGTTTGTGATAAAGGGAAAATTGGTAATTCATCAACGGACCCTATTGTCGCTGAGTGGTATTTGATAGGTTATTCGGAAGTGCCACACTTTTTCAATGTCGAGTTTGTTGAATAACAGATAATGGGACGAAAATAAAAAGGTTTTGTTTCCAAATATATTGTACGTGATCAAAAATGTTGATTCAATGTGGGCGCACATATATTATAGGCAAAGTTAAATCATTTTAAACTTATAAATACATTACTAATTGCCGATATTGTTTCCGCGTCTTTCTTTAAATTAAATGGTCAGTATTAATGTAGAAAACACAATAATTATGACTGAAACGTTAAAGAACCCAAGATACTTACAATATTCTAATTCAAATTTAACCTTGGCAGTTCACTCTACGTTGCTTCAATTTCGAGATACCTAACGATTCAGAAGGAGCTATGATGCACGCAAAATAATTACAGTCGTCCAGAAGATTGTCTCTTGCATTACACTAGACATAACAAATCGAACTTATGGTATACCTACCACTGTATTTGCTTTTAAGCAAACACACAGCGCTCACGAATAACGTAAGCTTATCCATTCACCGCTGTAAACGTTTTAACACAAACATGTACAAATAGAGTTTTGTGCGATAATGGCGCGGAGAATTATCCAGTGGCACAGCTAGAGCGTCATGGCCAGATTAGCCGCGTCGGCGGAGCACCTGCGAGATGAATGCAGGCGGCCGACGCGAGCGACACCTGTCTCCCGTGAGATAATACGCTACTTATTCGCCGGTGAAATATGACACTCTTCATGAGGGATTATCCCGCGAAATACCTCTTCGTAGGGACCGACGTGTCTTCAACAAACATTAAGAAAGTTTTGAATAGGGTAAGCGCGTTGATACACGAAATTGAGTTCCGAGTTTAACGTAAATATTTGATGTAAATTTCCCGAAATAAAGATTGGGATTATCTCGAATGGGTATATGCCGAGGGTTATACTAAATCCTCTTGCCTGTTAAGCTAATTTATCATTCCGTCCTCACAATACTAGATGGTTCCTTGTTCTTGTGTTTTGAGCTTTTGCCAAAATAAAATTTGTTACGATATTCGGAGTTAGCTGGAGTACGAAACACAAGCTAAACTGAAGTGAGCACGTAGCAGTAATAAATTCACAGATGAATAGTTATATCCATTTGTTTACGCAACACAGTGTTAACCTGTGCTCTTCTCTGTCAGAATATGCTGAATTTCCTTGCACTAGGTATTGTACATTTCTTGAATTATATTATAAAACTTGTATCGCGCATCCTACTACAATATCATAAATGTGAAAGTTTGTGAGGATGGATACTTGTATGAATGTTTGTTACTACTACTACTTACTTGCCGGATTATGAAATTGATTGTAAAGATAGTTGAAACCTGAAGATAGAAGTTGCACGGCCAAGTGCGAGTCCGACTCGCGCACCGAGGGTTCCGTACAAACTTGTAGATATGCAAGATAAACTGAATTGAGTAACAAACTTAACTTTGCCCTTGGAAAACTGTCGTCCCCATACATCGACATAGGGCCCGGTCAATTTACCAACTGCAGATAAGTTTAAGTTAAGAATAAGTATAGTTCTTTTTTGTGATGTACCTAACTAGAAATTTACGGTTTTTGGACCTTTACTTGTGCTATGACACATTATTCCTTGCCAAATTTCATGATTCTAGGTCAACGGGAAGTACCCTATAGGTTTTGATCCCTTTACGAGTTCAAAATATACGGCATAAACGGCCGTATCTTTTGATTGCGTAGACTTAGAAGCTTGATTTTTTCACAGCGTCAAGGGATTGAAGACTTGAGTATTGGATAATAATTTCAACTAGATACCTTTATGCGTTCCTGAGAAAAAGGGTCTTGACAGGTAGACACAGACGGACAGACAGACAGACAATAAAGTGATCCTATATGACTTCCGTTTTTTCTTTTGAGGTTCGGAACCCTAAAAAAGAACTGAAAAAGGGCTTATTTCAAAACTTTTAAACTTTTAAGTTATCCACAAAAGGGGTAAACACAGGAGGGAACAAAATCCAATTTCAGTTTCTTTTCAACTTCCTTTACTGTTACATATTTCAGTCATGTCATATTCTTATCAATTAAAATTCCATCATGGAAAGTACCTAAGCCAGAAACGCCACTGCGTCCATACAGTTTGAGGAGTAACAAACGAGGTTACTTTGTAAATCTTTTTAAAACCGTAAGAAGACTTTCCTGCGATTTCAATCGGATCGTTAGAAAAGAAAGAAGAAAGTGGTAGCCAGTACCCTCGGGTAGGTACTTGTTCTGTCCATTAGAGTAACTAAGTTTATGCTGTGCGGTCGATTCATTAGAAAGCCATTCATCTGACGGTACAGCCGCCCGCGGGCATTAACTACTCCGTACGTAATGGACGAATAAATACATACCGTTCAGCAACCTGAGGGTTTAACGACTTGTGTAATTTCATTACTCAACCAATAGTATTACTATGTCTCTTAAGTGATGTAGGTTGGGGGGCTCTCTATTTATTATGTGAAGTCGTTTTTTAAATCTGATTTTCTTTTCTTTAAAACCTTAGAAACTTAGTCTTAAAGATATGTTGTATCAAATTATTCGATTTACGAGGGAAATGTCAGTTTTTTTTTATTTTAAAAATCCGAAAGCATAGTTAGTTATTTAAAAATTCGACGGTTAAAAATCATCTAAGTTGTTAACACAAAACGTACCGCCTACAAATATATTACAATTTTAGTCTACAAAAAACACAATGCAAGCAATTTGCAAGTTATTTAATCCAACAATAGTGCTCTAGTGATGCATGACCAGGCGGGCTTTATTGCAATTGCAGCCACACCAGAATGTTGCCAAACTTGTTAAAAGTTTGATTTTGTACGATTGCTAGAAACTTAGGTCTGCGATGTCGATGCAATTTAGCTATTAGTCGTATAGTTCTGACAATAGACATGTTTTAAGCAAATTTTTAAACTTCTTTTCAAACGATTTTCTAAAGGACTACAGGTACCTATGGAAATAAAAGCATTTCAAATTATTGTTAGTTTTGG
>DWMR01000990.1:0-10464 GCA_018245355.1 Dalla costala | reverse complement strand
GTTAGCGTTGTTTCATCGGTCAGATAGTTATTTGTGAGATAAATGTCCATTGAAAAATCGATACCTGAATAACAGACAGATAAACAGTCAGTTAACTTTATTCGTTCGGTAGTTATTAGACATTTTATCTGACGATTGAACAATCAGCCCCAAGTTGAGCTGTTTAATATTGCAATTGTTCATCTTCTGATTGTTTCATAAAAATGTTTTTGATCACTTTCGAAAACGGTGCTAATTTTAGGTTATATGCTCACTGTCAACAGTATAATATGTCTATTATTATTATACTATTAAGAAGTTATTACTTAAAAAAAAAAGTTAATACAAAAATCTCTAAAGATAAATTTCCAATGGTAAACTATAAATAAACGCACGAACGATAAATGAAACTTATTTTGACATATCGCACCCTAGTAATGTAAGGGCATATCTCAAAAATCGCGAGTTTTGGGAAAACGTGTTTAAAGATTCAGCGAATCTGATATTTGTACTTAATTAGTTAATTACCTATGCATAATATATTAATTTGAAATTTTTATTTTAAAGTATTCGCTTTACTATTGTCTTTTTACTCTTTCTGTGACAGGCACTGTGTAGAACAGTGGATATTGAGCCTGTTTAACACAAATACCCGAAAACACCAAATTTTGAGTTGTGGCCTTACATTACTAGGGGTGCGATATCTATAAATGATTAAAAGGGCGGTTGGATTTCATAGCAATATTTTTCCAATAAGACATTAAATAGATCATAATTGCTCGAATTGTTAGACACTGGCAGCATTATAATTTGAACGTAATGATAAAAATGAACTTTTCTTTATATTGAATAAACAGTGGTAGAACCTGTATACGGTTCGAATCGGCGGATGTTATCTGCCTAACAAACGATTAATTAAAATCATTACATTTTTAAGCCGGGGAATAAAAAAGAACAGGCATTATTTATTTGGTAGATACCATAACACAAATACTCGCTGCATTTCAATTCTTGGCTTTTAAATGGATCCATTATTTTCCGTATAAACGGCCGTTTGTACCTAGTTAGCAGCATTATATTTCTGACAGCAACAATAGCCTTTGTTTAGGTTGGCGAGGCTTCACTTGCACTGCTGCTGCCTATGTTTATTTTACCTCGACTCTTTTGTGAGTAAAAATGAACGGTGATTTTTCAGTAAATAACAAAATCCCCGTTATATCGTAAATATACTCTCAAATATTATGGCGGCGCATAGACTTACCGGATTGAAGCAACCTCTTTTACGAGTATTTATCGTACATTCGTACCATGCGATTAAGATTGAGACACCGCTTCGATTTCCGAGACTGCTAGCTTCTTACGATAATTACTGAAGCGAACGACTGAATTGTGGAGCGATCTTCCAACTGAGGTTCCACATCATTCCTATGACGGACTTTTATAGAATAGCTGTATATAAAAACGATACTTACACGAGCGACGTCGCAATGAAAGTCTAGTAAACATAACCACAAAAATTCCAGTTGCTCTCTAGTATACAGAATAAGTGCAACAATCATAAGCAAGAACCTGTTTAAACTTTCAGAGGTTTGGATGCTTTGTACAACACTTTAGTATCTATGTCGTGTCGTGGAGTATATGATTTTACGAGACAGTCTAAAGCGAAGTCAGCGAAGAACTTTTCTTTTACGAGATGGAAATATTTAATAGTTTTGTCAAATATTTAAAAACAGAAAATATTTATTAGGTAGATACTAGCTGTCCCACACAGCGTCGCTCACGTATAATAAGGTTTTTCCCTACAACCTTCAAACCCGTATTTCACCCTATAAGCGTTTTCATAAAACTGTTTTTTAACAGTTTCTTTCAGGTTTGTAGGCATACATTCCAATTTTAACGTTTGCAGTGATATTACTTTATTTATTACTAAAACCTATAAAATGAAACCCATGTCGATTTATCATGTCCGCCATCTTCGACTCCATAATTGGCCAAAGTAACGTCATCGCTAAAAACGGATCATACGTTATAATGTATGAATTCAATGTGCAGTCGTGTCGAAACATGTACTTTTGTGTACATGTGATGTCTAATTTTTAACTGTTTTATTTATTGTAGTAATCAAAGATACTTATGTAGTTTTTTATCAATAAAATAAAAATACACCGTCTTGTATTTTTTGGCTCGCTGGGTTCCGAACCATTATACTCTATTCCAAATACGACTGAACGTTTAACATAAATTGCAAAAATAAACAACTGTTGATTAAGGTAGTAAATCACTGTTACAATTAAAAAATTACAATAAATACAAAATATTATACGATTGCTTCACAACCAAAACAACTTACTTTTTCCATTGCTGTCAAGCTTAAATAATTAAATAATCACAAGAATTATTCCACGGCAGTAAATGGGTAACGGGAGTTGAGACAATTTAAGAAGAATTTTATTTAGAAACACAGTACACACATAAACTCAAATCCAGTATTTTATGTAAATAAAGTTAGTGAAAGCTTGTGGAAATAAAATAACAAATTTTAAACCTCCCCTAGAGCTAGTGTAAATTCCAATCTGTTTTACCTCATTACCAGACATTTTGAGAGGTTTGCCGACGTTCAAAAATATCTAAAAGAGAACTGTTGCATTTGCAATTTGATTAATTTTGCTGTTTGCAAAATTCACTTCGTTGTGAAATGTTCGAACGGCAGGACTCTACCCTTGCTTTTACTTTTGAATGAGCTGTAAAAACTGCACTCTGCTCCAAATTGGATTACGGCGTCGTCATTGCCGCAGGGCGTTAATTGAATAGGTATGCGTTCGTGCTCGACTTTCTAGTGGATACTTCTACGAATCTTTAATTGTTTATTCATAATTGAAGAGCTTATAATAAAAAGAGTTTAAGGTGATGCATTGACGCCTAATTCCAAACACTAAAAACGATTGACGGAGGACCAATATAACAGCGATGGAAAAACTTTTCTGTATACAAATTGTAAAAATCATCAATGATTACTCATTGACTATGTTTTAAAAATAATTTCGTGCACTATCATATTATGATAAAAACGGTGACATGGTAAAAAGTAAATAATTAGAGCCTACTTTATAAATTGTTTATATCGAGCAAATTTTACGGTATCGTGTTTTCCTTCTTATCCAATTCTAGCTAATATAGTCAAGATAATTACACCTTAGTATTAGGTTCATACTATAAATACTTTAGGAAATATGTGGAATACAAAATCAACCAAATTGCCAATGCCTCACCTTAAGTGAAAGTGATGAGTTGTGATACGAGATAGTAATAGTATGATTCTGTACAAGGATCAATGCTATAATAACGTCCAAATTATTTACAAGAGATTCTTACAGTTAAACACAATGCAAGGAATTCATTATAATTCTTCCAGCGTACATTGCGCCGCCATATCACTTTAAAACCTTAGTTAGATAGGTATGTACCTACATAATTACGATAAATACTATCTAAATCTAAGTTAGCAGGTGTTTATCAGTGGGTCTATTATCAGCTGTTATTATAATAACTTCAATAATAAGCGGTCGGAATATCTCTTTTACATATAGAACTATGTGTAGAGCTGAAAGTCCCAAGTTTAGAGCCAAGACACAACAACCACAGTAAAAGTATTGAAACTACTTTTAATATCATAGTAGGTAAGTATATTACTTATATTGATTGCCCATCAATCAATTCATTTTTTAACAACAGTATCTAAGGTTATTCATGCTTAAATCATTTTAACATTTTTTTATGGTAGAAAAGAAGCGTAGGTACCTACTAAAGATCACCCCCTAACAACTTACGTGTAGTAGGTAGGTACGGTAGGTAACGTCTTAAATGTGTGTGATAATTTAAAAAATGGCTCTATGACTCACCATGGCATCAATCAATTTAGACCAATCTTGATTGATTGATTGATTACGTTGGTAAGAACTCTCTTGCTGACACAGAGGTGACATTTATGAAGATCACCCAGTGATAGCCTACTTATATTATAGAATATAACTCCGTTATTGGCCTTATGTTATAGCCTGTAAAACATGTTTGATATTTAAGGGCTGTGGATTTTGTTTAAAATACAAATAAAAAAATCACTACCTAGATTGTGCCTAGTAGGTAGAATAAGAGAAACTGTAACCAAAATAAGACCTATTTATACTTACACCTCATTCAGGAAAATAAAGACTTTTGTATTTGTAATTGTATTTTACTGTCGAAGAAAATAGGTAGTCAACAAGGATTCATAAAAATGTGACGAAACAATACAATACAATACAAAGTTTCTTTATTGCACACCAGATAGTATACACAGAAACATCGTATAATAAAACTAAGTTTCCAATAAACACCATCTTTATTTTATCTTCAACTAAATTTTTACAAGGCTGGGTATTAATTATTTCATTGTATAAACACTTTACATCATTTACCATCATAATTCATACAAGTTGAAAATTAGTCATACAATCTTTCACTAAATGCTTGCTACCTAAGTCTTTGTGACATGCAGAATCCAATTTTAGAACTTACATTACCTGCATCGAGATAAAGTATATAGACCAGCGATCTACAGCATGTCATGTTCTTTTTTGGCAAGTTAAAGCAATCAGCCGCTGCAGCGCTGTAACTATAATTATAGTCTAATCTATCATTCAAAACCGCAGCGCTAGATTAGCTACGAAGGACGGAAGGAAGCAAAGAGAGAAGTATGGTACAATTACCTCTGTTGAACGGGACACAAGTATGATTTGCGGTGTCTGTCCAGTACTTTAGTACATAGTATTTCGATGGCTACCTGATTGATTGTTGACTAACACCACCATTGTCAATTCAAATGAAATTCGGTTACACGCCAATAGTATAAGAGAAAATGTAAACAAACAACAATATTACAAAAAATTACAATAATAAATGCTTCCTACGTATATCGGAAGCATCATATTTAGGTACCCGTCGTAACAGTACCCAACAATAAATTGTTATAAACATTGTAAGAGACTTAGGAATTTGTATACTACGCAATACATTATTCTATGTGATGTCGAATGAAAAACTTAACTTTGTGCGATGCTTTTTATAGAAAAAATAAATTATTATAATATAATCATAATACGATACACCAAGAACGACTTATAATCGTGTCGTGTCCCTACACACCAGTTCCATACCATAAAGCAACAGAGCCCGGTGACGCTATAAAGGCCAATAAAGCCAACAGCAAATGCCTATTCGAAAAAAAAGCATCAGAAGACAAAAGTGTTATTTGATTTTCCTTTAGATGCATAAAAATATTGCGCTAGACCTTAGAAAATTTTATTATTCCTCTCACTTCACTTGTCATTCATTCATCAGGAAAATTCTTCGATCAACAATACCAACTAGATAGCGGCTCACGTGAATTGCTTTTTCGGGCATTATTTTTACAACTTTTGAATACACATTGCGGCATTGTGAAACGTGTTTACATTGGCTGTGTTTCAAGCATACTAAACAAAATAAGATCTCACATCTCAAGTGAGGTGTTATTTTTGTAGACGGATTTTTTGCGCTGACCCGATGTGTATTGTTGATCGAAGATCTTACCACACAAATCGTATACGCAAAATACCTACATGGCGTGCTACGTGTTATTTTGAATATTTTGATTTGGTTATAATTGTATAACTGCACAATAAATATGTAAAGTTGTAAGAATTGTTTAATAAATATGAAGATAAAGTAGTAGTAGTAATAATATGTAATAATATAATATTTTAGAACGGAATACAAATTTTTTGCATTGAACAATGATTTATGTATTAAATTTTCTCCAAATGCAGTCAACAAAACGTACCACTGAGCGGTGCAGACGATTCAAATCTGCATTGATGTGATCCATAGTCAAAATAAGTTCAAGTCAACACCATAAACAATTTATGCAAAAAAAAATCGTTTATCCGTTGCTTCGTTTAAAGGACAAGCCAACAAACATTTGTATTTATAATATTAGTGGTGAAGTAGTAGTTTGCTTTACGTTTGATATCAATCTACATACCTGCTTATATATGCGGTTTTCAGCATTCTGCAGATTTTATAACGGGTTGGATTCGGTTGTTCAAAGGTGCCGTTCGTCAAAATGTATTTAGACCAACCGAGTCCAACCCATTATTATACCTACCACCTAACTACCTACCAAATAACTACCTACTAACTTACCCTTGTATTTTTACCATAAATATTTATTATGATAAAATCATATATGTATCTTATGTGTTATCGTGTGTGCATTTGAAAAGATTAAAAAGTATTAAATCAGTGGTTGACGGTTCAGCCAGGGGAGGCGGCACCGCTATATCTTTTTCTGTAGTGAAGCAGTTGTGCGCTTACCTACGTCTGCAGTTATATCATAATAAACATGAAATATATGATCGTAGCCCGCAGGAGTGGAGTCTGTGACTGACACCACAATAGCTGTATACTATAATAGTATATTGGCTATTGGTATATTGGTCCGTGAATAGAGTACCTATAATCGCTTGCTAACTATGAACGTTGTTGATAGGTCCGAGCCAGCAACAGCGCCCCCCGACACAGAGGCCATCACTGCGGGTGGCTTCGTTTGAGGGAGACACCGAATACGATCGCTTCCTCCGCTGCCAAAGTAGGCATGGAAGAACCCAGCTTGAGAGGCGCTCGTAAGTTACCTATTGTTTTAGAATCAGAATCATTTAATTATCATCATATGGTATTTACATACACTTGATGAACGTCAATACACTTTTTATCTACCGCCGGTTCGGAAGGTTGATACTACTTTATATTTTCATATCAGACTGCACGGGTGCAACCCTATTATTGCACCGTCAGAGGCATCTTGCGCATAAACCTAATGGGACAACGACATGAAATTTGCACATAATACGTAGTTTCGTTTAAGCAAGTGTACAAGTTTATACAGTTGCTTAAAACGCACATAACTCCGCAAAGTATGTGGTACTTGCTTGATGGGGTTAAACCTCGGATCACCAGAAATCTTGCCTACTTACTCAGATATCACAACGTGTATAATATAATATAAATATTATTTATTTGTATAGGCTAACCCGGGTGGGAAACATGCGTGTCAGACCGAATGAGACGCGCGAGGAAGACGAGTTTCACAAATACCAAGTACGCTACTTTATATTACTTGTTTAGGTGTAAGATTATGTGGACAGTACACAATACCTCTATCATGAGTTGCCCTTGTGAAAATTATGTCACGGTATTAGTACCCTATTACGTCTGCATTCAGTTCAATTTGACTTGTAAGAAAAACGACTTACGATTACGACGTTCATTAGCTACACAAGTTGCCAGTGTTGCCACACGTTCGACTCACTTCTAACCATTGAAAAACGCGGAAAGTCAATTTTTGTTAACCAAAATTGTGCTATGTGTAAATGCAATAACGTTGTTTTTGGCAGAGAGCTTTTAAATCAAAACATAAATGGTCTAGCTTAAAGACGCTAGTGAGATAACAGATTTAGTTCATGTCTAGTCCGCTAGTGGCGCTACTCTTATTCCATGCAAATATGCGATTAAAGTGTCGATATCGAGCGCTTATTTGGCAGACTCATAACAGCCATACAGAGCGCTCCCGTCGTGTGTAACGTGTCAGCAAATAAGCGGACTAAATCGATATTAACTTTCGATATTTCCGTGGCTTCCGTGAAGCGTAACAACGTATGCAGCGACATCTACAGAGTACGAATACGCAATAGAAGTAGAATCTATTGATTGAGTGTGTTGATTGCAACGACTTAAAACTTGAATATGACCTTTTTTTGCTTTTTTCGCTCAGTTTCAATCGATTTAGTTCTTTTCACACTGTGCCGTGACAAACAAACAGACAACTTTAAAAACCTGACCCCAAAAAAGTTATTATGTTCAGTCCTCGCAATCTGATTTACAATCAATCATACAATAAGTGTAATTGATATAAACACGTTGTTTACAGCGAGCCCAGCTACAAGTGGCGGTACACAGCCGTGTGTTGCCGTTTCGACCGAATAGAATTGTTTCCCCGGACAATATAGCAATAGCTTGGATCTTCGCTGTTGTAAGTATCTCTGATCTGAAATGTTAAGCCGGCGATTGACCTGTATCATTAGAACGTAACTTAAGGGCTCTAATACACGTGACTGCAAATGGTTGACGGCAGCAGGCGGCTGCAGTTCTTGCAGTTGAGCCATTCGGTGGCTGCCGTGGACTGCAGTTGACTCTTGTAAAAAATCAGTAAAGATACCTGTTAGTCGCCTAACGAACATTCGCCACTTCTCCGAAGGACTTCAGTATACGACCGTGGACTAATGTTGAGAGGCGTTCCGTGATGTCGAGTTCCTAGAGTATGGAAATATTGGTACGAAACTCGGTCCACGAGATCTGATTTCGGCGTCGATCTTTTTCTTCTCAACTTATCGCAAAGTCCACGTCTCCGCAGCGTATAAAAATATGTGGAAGACTAGCGTTTCTATGAGCCGGATCTTTGTGGCTTTGGTTTAGTAAAGTAACAGTTAAGTGATTATAAAAACTAGGGATCACCTATTGGTCGAAATTCGACCGTAACTCATTAAATTAAGACAATTTCTACACTATTGACGTTTGACGGTGACATATTTAAATCATCCGCATTAATGAATGTTTTATTGTGTGTGTCAAACGCATGGTAGGGGGTGTAATGTTTTATTTATTACTCGAATGTATTTTAAATATATGATTATGTGAAAATATTAGCTTTCGGCACTCCTCCATATAAACTTTAACTGTGCCAAATTTCATACTCCTCGGTCCGCGTTATTATCGTAAAATGGTACCGAAAGTTTTTGCTTCACGTATTAATATACCTATAAGATATTGAAATTTTAAAATTTTCCCTTAGTGTGAGTCGACAAGCCAAGATCGGTACGTCATACTTAACTTTTTCGACATCGACGATTTGCGGCGGGTGATGATGGCGGGTCTGCGGCAGACGTCGCGAACGATCGTCGCACAAAGACAGCGGGTGACCGCATCAACCATGGCGAACCAACTGGTCCTCGTCATCTTTGCCGAGGTCGATAACATTGAGGTAAGATTTTTGTGCATCCATCCATCAGCCTTAAAATATTAATAATAACTAGTGGTCGCCTACTGGTCGAAGTTAGACCGTAACTCATTAAATTCTGAGGCAATTTCTACACTCTGCGACTGTTTTGACGTTTGACATTGACATATTTAAATCAGTCGCATCAATGAATGTTTTATTGTGTGTATCAAGTGTGTATGTCAAACGCATGTAGGTTGTGTAATGTTTTATTTATTAATTTAATGTATGTTTAATGCATTATTGTATAAAAATATTAGCTTTCTGCACTTCTTCTCCATATTTATAAACTTTAACTGTGTCAAACATACTTATCCGTCCGCGTAATTTTTGTACAATTTTTGCTTCACGTGTTAATAAATAAGATGTAGAAACAAACAAGATTAACTTCAACTAACAGTCCTAACTACCACAGACTTATTACTACCTAATATACTTATTAACACCTTATACTAACAGTACAGTCTCTCGGACAGTCCTGTCGGGGTTCACAGCGGTCCATCGGTGGCAGTGGATGGTGGGACTGCAAGTTCGTTTGCTATTCTTATTCATATATTATAAAGAAAAAGTTCATGTTAATAAATAAAATTAGAAGTTGTGGTGGAATACATTCGCATACATGAACCCTAAATACATTACACTCCTTTTTGTGGGCAGTCGTGTAATAAAATAGCCATTTATTCTTCAATATTATCAATAATGTACAGAATCGCCAGTAGCATGGTGGACTGAATCAATATTTTTTTTCACAGTTTTCTGACCAGAATATACACACAGACAGACGAATCGAAAGCTTGCTTATTGTTGTAAAAAAGAGTGTTTTTTTCAGTGTTTGCTGCAAGTGGATGTATGTGGAACTATGTCGCCCGATGACAACCACGACAGCTTGGACGTCATAAATGGAACAGTAAGTACGCACCAATGACTTTTCTAAGTTATGTGCGTTTTAAGCAATTCAATGTCACCTGCTGTAACGGTAAAGGCAAACATCGTGAGGAAACCTACGTGCTTGAGAGTTCTCCATAATGTTCTCGAAGGCATGAGCAGTCTGCCAATCCAAACTTAGCTAGCGTGGTGGACTAGGGCCTTACCCCTCCCATTCCGAGAGGAGACCCGTGCCCAACAGTGGGACAGTAAAGGGGTTGTGATGATGATGATAATAAATGTTCGGACATCGAACCCGGGACCCACAGATCATCAGGGTCACTGGCCAGTACGCCACAGCGTTTAAAGGTAAATTATATTTTTTCCTTGCGTACAGGAAGAAGATTCAAGATTTTCCATTCCCCTAGAAGTACGTCGAAGTAAACATTCAGGTGAGACTTTCGTTTTTCTTTCTTATTCGTCTCGGTTCTACC
>DWMR01000989.1:0-10468 GCA_018245355.1 Dalla costala | reverse complement strand
TATAATTGCCAGAATGTAAGTGTAGGTAAGACGTTAGTCGTAAGCCTCGTAAGGTTAAAAATATCAAAGTATTCTTGGCCTAAAACCATAAAAAGAGTTGTTTTCGTTTAACGCTTGCCTTGTTCGTTGCGTTTAAGGGTTCTTCCACTTGATAGGTTGGTTAAGAAAAGAAAGCTTAGAAATTACTATAAGATTAAAAGCAACTCAACCTTTCGTCCTGGAAATGGAATTGATAACTGACAGGTAGTATGAATATATTAACCAGATCATTAAAAACTCTATAGCAAGATTTGATTGCGTTTTATTTAAGTGCTTAGAATATGATTAAGTAAGAATAAGATTTCTCTCACTATTTCTTTAGAAATCAGCCGAGCTCTAGATTCTATGTATTCTAAGTAGGTACCTACTCGTAGTTAAGAATTCATGGTTGTGCTTGTGATAGATTAGAAACGTAATTCGGTCGCATATCCACGCAATATCAGTGATTCCTCGCAAAATGAGATATGTGATTGACTCACGTCCTCCTGCTGGGGATGCGCGGCCACTGTAATCCACTCTCACATGAATGAAAGTTGGTGGGAAAATCTCTAGTAAAAGGATAGAGAGACTATATTTTATTCTGATCGAACACTAATTTTCAAACCGGATCATTTTCGGTCCGATGACTTTTGCAGGAAAATATTTAATGACAAGACACTGCTTGAGGCTCCAATAGCGTAATAGTCTTTTTTGAATGAATGAATAATATTCATTTGCAGTTATCGTGGATAAGTTCTTAATATTAAAAAAAGTTTCTCAGAATTAGCCATTTTATGGCACGCAAATGTCATGTGAATAATCATATTAATTAAAATATTATTATGAGTTTGAATTGAGCTGTAAACCAAGCATTATATTTAAGTAATAAAATAACACTAATTAAAAACATGCACGTCAAGCTTTAAGTTATTATAATTTATCTTTTATTTTTAAATACCTTACTATAATAACCTAAATTTTTAACACTAAATTGTATTCCCTAGTTATTCCCTATTCAACTACTCTTTTTTAATAGTAGCTAATGCCCGTTTCCAGGATTTTCCGGCTTTATTCACACCAAATTTCATAAGTAAGTGGATTGAATATTGATCAACCAAATTTTCACATTTAAAGTAGGTATCTACTTAGTGAGATGTTTTTCGCAATCATCATGCTTAATGACGTTTGGAAGAATGCAGCGTAGGAAATTCAATTCAATTTTCAATTCCATGAATTGAAATGCTTGACAAATTGTTGTCGTCTTTCCCGTATATAATTCGATGGTATGGACTATGGACAATCGTGAAACGAAGAGCGACATGTTGGTGTGTAATGCATGCATTTATTATTAAGTACATCATGTAGAAAATGTAGAAGAACCTTAATATTTTTAATTTATCTCTACGCGTTTCTACTAGACTTTGATGCTAACCTATTATCATGTGTGTATACCATGATAGTCGCCACTGGTTATCTTCAGAGCCAATTACCTCTTCGTACTCGAAGCTATTCTCAACACCTGTTAATATACTTTTAAAATAGTTAGTGCTCTTATTCTAGACTTAGATAATGGTGGTTTCATATTATTATTAGAGGTAACTACTCAATCAAAACACCTCTATATAACGATAAGAGGAAATTCTCTATTCGACAAGGTGTTGCCACTTGGTTAGCGCTTCCGAACACTGTTATTTGTCGAAAGAATCTCGCCACTCCATACAATAGAAGTGTCGACGGATTCCAACAGCGATTGGCTAAGCCACCATTTATTACAGGGCTGACGCTCGTAAAAAGTAACGCAATTTTACAATGTGGCAATAATTGTATCGTAATCTGACACGCTGAATACATTTTTGTACGGTTAAGTACATCGATGAATTTCTATCAAGATTGTTGAATTTTGCTCGTAGAAGATATTAAATATAATTATTAGTATTTTACAACACCATGCCTATATTTTTCTAATCGGAAATTGTATGCTCGGTGAATTGTGTTTTCACTTTACCGAATATGCTAATACGAGTACCAAAACAAGGAATTCTTGAACCATAACCATATTTTTTGTTATTCCCTATCCCTGCTTTCATTTGAGATTACAACAGGTTTCCTACTGTAGAGAAATCTGGCCTTTTTGATAGGCCGATTGGATTTTTTGAACGTCAAGTGTTGTCCTTTGAGTATTTTATTGAGTGATTGTTTATATTATAACCTGATTATATCTCAATCAATCAACCAATGAAGTTCTTTATTAGTTGAATAAGGTTTACAAGTGATGATCTATAAAATTAAAGTGCGCTTCCTCTACCAATAAAATTGGTGTACAACTTTTTTATTATGGGAATTGTTTTATAAAATCTTGCATAACAGAAATAGCACGCTCGCTAGTAGATCAAAATTAGCGATCATTGTCCTCAATAAATGCACTGGGCCTACAGACAAAAATCTTTTCCTCTCACGCTAACGCTAACGACTTCTTCAAAATGTATGGTAATGACATTGGCACATGGCGTGACCGCACGTCACTTTTCCGCAGCTAATGTCATTACCCATACATTTTGAAGATGTCGTTAGCGCTAGCGTGAACAGTAAACTTTTTTGTCTAGAGGGGCTGTCTACTAAAGGTATATTCTGTCGATGCCCCTGAAATTATTTTTCCCCACATCTTCGTTAAATACACCAATCTTGCACGCGCTGTTCCAATAGCTAACACTAAAATGATCGATCCGCTACGAAATTAGCATGCAAAAGGACACTAAACAGACATTAATTGAAACGAGTTGGGGACTGACAAAAAGAAGTGAATGACATAAATTTGGAATATCGTCAGATACGGTGATGTCGCCAATGAATGAAAAGCAATGTAGTTAGTTAACTGGTTTATTTAAATACATTTAATTAAAAAATATTTGTGTAATAGAAGTAGGTAGGTTAATATGAAATGCGTCCTTATACTATTTGCGGGACGGTCCGGCCCCTTCGTGGGCAAAGTCGCCACCTGTCTGACTCGTGTCCCATCTCCACGCTAAAATAAAGTCACAGTTGTTCTAAATCGACTTTCATAATTAAAGTTTGAAAGAGTTAAAAAAGAAATTTTGAAAAGTTAAAAAAATAAGCGGCACTTTGGGTTGCTTTTTATTTCCTACTTTTTGTGGTCGTTGTGGAAGGTTTAAGTAGTTTTTTGCGATTTAACGATACTACGGTTCCATTTAATATTAATTATTTTCTTGTATTTGAATTGAACTACTAGTAACTTCCCACTACCGGTAGGCGCCTCCACACCCATTTTGCATTAGAATTATTGAAAATACTGTGTATTTGTAATGTATTTCTCCCCTGAAATATATCAAAATTGCCAAGTTGCCAAGTTCCCTAAGCATTCGTTCTATAATATTATTTATGTGTTGTTGTTGTTGTTTATGTAGGAGATTTATAGAAATTCATTTGTTTTAATTTCCCTTTAAACTATAGGAAATCAAAAGCACCCAAAGATAAGAGACAGAGAAAGAAAGAGAGGAAAGAAAAGAGAAAATATATGAGCCTCGATTGACAAAGTACACATGAATATGTAAATTATTCACGGTTTTTTTATTGTAATGACAGTTTGTAATTTCAAAGCGTTTAAACGAGATACGACTTATTTTAACAAGCCTAGAATCACTATGCCAAATGAATATTTCTGTAAGCAAATTATTGCACTCAATAAAAATGACTTCTATTGCCCTCTTAAAAATTACAATTTATGTGGGTTAATTAATACTAAAATTTCCGGGCATATAGGAAGACATAGGCTTTGAGAATTTCAATTCTTTAAATACGCATATACACCACACATGAACCACTTGTATACAATGTACGTCCTTCTAAGTATCCATTTGCTTGCTAATATAAAACAAAATCTATTTGCAAATCCTGCCTTCTACAAGCGTTATTTTAAGCACCAACTTGCGCTGTGTACACTCGTGAATAAAGCTAATATGTAGCGCTAATAAAAAAACAAAATAAAAGAAACAATAGGAATAGCGGAACAAAACAGTTTATTGTACACAAAACATACTTACAAAATATTATAATGAACATTGCTCATTCTATTCTTATCAGTCTTGTGTGTGTATATAGCTCGAAAATAACAAATGCATTGAAAAGCAAAATCGCATATAAGTTATTCATTACAATAATAAGGTGTCGTAGAACAAAAGTCATGATGATTTCATCGACATTGGATTTAGACTCGTCAGCCGACTTCCCGCACATAGCTTGAGCACAAACGCATCGCTACCAATAGAATATACACGGTATCTTTAACAATACAATCACTTTTAATTCTAGTCCTAAAGCATCTAACCTTACTCTAACGTCCCGACTAAGCTAAAGACAAAGGCACCAATATTGATCCGAGAATTAGTCATCTACATCTAGACTACATAATTAATATACAAAAATAATTTTCAAATCAAATTCCAATTGCTTTTCTACAAAACTAATACATCAGAAATAATTTTCATTAATCAATAACGTAATACGTAATAGTAATAAAATAATATAATACGATTGTAAACATTTATCAAAATTATTTTACTATACCGACGTGTAGTAAGATACCGTAATTTACAGTAAAGAGGTAAAGTAAAGACGTAAAGAAAATATTATATCAAGAATTAGCTACGCGGAAATAAATAATACACAAAGAAAATACCACCTAATCACAATTTGGCACGTTGCTGGCAAATAAGCAGTATAAAGCACTCTTAAATTCGACCGATAGAACGTAACGTCCATCGCGTATCGGATGTCGCGCGTGGGTTCTCTTTTCGATTTTTTTGTTTGATACGTGATACTTCGGATATGTCAAGGTATGTGCCGAGCGTCGGCTAAGGGGTCGTCGTTGCTATGCTCTGACCTGGAGCAGGTGGTGCCCATGGACTCGTAGCAATGGGTCTCTGGGGGCGCTGTGAACGTCTGCAGGCGATGCTCGCGACGCACAGGGAATTCGCACCCGTCCCCGACGCTGACAAAACGACCACTCATTTTTAACGAAGCGGCGTGCACCTGGCGTAGTGGTCGATGCGCTCTATCCACCAGCAGTATGAGACTGGTTGTGGAACCAGTCACAAACGGCTGACCTATCCGTTGCTACTCCTGAGGACCAGTTTCTATGTTGTTCATATACTCCTGGTGTTTTCGAATGCAACGGTCCCCATCCGGCCAACGTGTGGCTTATGATTTTAAACTTAAATCGTTGCGTACACCAATCATAATGTTTCACGGGTACACGGGTATGAGTACGGGAAGACGTTTTTAGTGTATTGTCGGGATATTGTGCCGCCAAAAATAAAACAAATGCGACGGAGGGTAGACAGATTTATCTGTCAATAGTCTGACAAGCTGGCAGTTTTCCCCCGCCACCGCAGTCTCGCCGTGACCACGATCCATGCAACTGGGTCAAAATATCGGCCAATAAACGTGATCAATATAGAGTACCCGTGAAACATTATGATTGTGTGTTGGCTTTACGGCGGAAATGAGAATGGGCTTACTTTGGAGCGGCATCGCGTTGCAAGGACCAACTTTTGTCACTTCACTATATTGATTAAATAAACTTAATTTCATAAAACATAATAAGAGGAATTGTTTACCTAAAAGCATTAACTGAACGCTAGGGTAGTATTTATATAGAGCTCACAATCGATACCATACTTGTAGACATGCTATATTATGCTTACTAGGACCGATGCTTCATGCATTTTAGGACCAGCCATTCGATATAAGGCATTAGAACCTACACTTATTATCCATATCAAATACAAAAGTTTGTCCCAGCAAGCCAATAAATAAATAAGTGAACCTATCTATTCTCCAACTAGATACGTTAGTTTTTTATTGCAACTAGATACATAAATATGTATAATTAAATATAAGGAGCAGTATTTACGACCTCATTAAATAAATTGTGTTTCCTGTGAATTATACAAAACAATAAATACGTACATACGTGTAAGGCGGTGAAACTCTGATATAATTATTTATTAGTATTTCATTACAATGATTGTTTATTGGCGTAATGATATGAAAATGTACAGTGAATGACGAGTGGATTATACACTGAAGAATAGAATGTTTTACTAGTGGTATATGGAAAAACAGTAGAAAATATTCAGTCTGTCAAATCAAAACATGCCTTGAGTTAGTTATGTACCATCCTTTGTAGTTTGAAACCGTACATAAAAAGGTTTGTACAAGACCTGGGCACTCTGATTTTGTTAGAAATGGTCATTCACTTCTTTTTTCACATATATAAGGGAGCATGCACACTAGACCGCATACCGTTCTAGGCATTCTAGCGACATTACGCACAAGACGACACAGGGGTACACACGAAAACGTTGCAGGAGACGTAAGGACAACATGCAGTCAACATTACATTAAACCCATGGCTTCGATGAAAACGGTGGCATATTTTTGTATTGCTATAAGTTCATATTGAATCACGCAGACCATATTGTGTTGTTAGTGAATGCTGCAGGCTATAATATCATTCAGTAACCATCCATAAATAAAACCGACATTGGATTTATAAGTTGGTTACGACATAGCCACAGAAACCTTTGCGTTCGATCCTTGCCTTTGAGCGTTGCCTTTGATCAAGTTAGCAGTACCACCTCATATTTACTTAATTTTTTTAATCACATAGCACTGTAGTGGTGTAGATTGTGTGTGTGTCTATGTGTGTGGGTGTGTGTAGTATCAGAAAAGTTAAATATTTACCCTATTGTTATGTAGCATAAAGATATTTTCTTTTAAAGTTTGTTTTCCAATTAACCCCTGGAATGTACTGTGGGCATATCTAGGCAAAACACAATTGTTTTTCTATTGTGTTTACGATTGCAGCATTCAATGGATTAAGAAGTATCACAAATATTTCAACCTGTAAAACAGACTTGTAACAGTTTACATAACTATACTCGAGTACATTACACTAACTTAAATCATAATTATACTTGTTAAATCCTCCCCAGATTAGAATCCTTACCAGAAAGTAGACTCATATTCAGTGTTTTGAATAATTTATAGGTACATAACAATAAAAATGAAGTACGTATTTGTACATAATGTGCAGTAATCTAGGTTAGGTATATTACAATTGACTTCCAGCCCAAATATAATGAACACAATGTAAGTAGTTTATCTAGATATTACTATGTACATCTTCTAGAACAAGAGATGTTATGTCTCTAGACCATGTTGAAATTTTAATTTTCCCTTTTACTAGTTTTATTGCAAGATTCCGTTCCTTTAGGTCCAATGCTTGTTTAACTATAAAGCGGTTAAACTCATGGACATGTGGATGTGTCAAAAACTCATCTATATCCATCCACTGACAATCCTTTATTTCATTTTCAGATTTTTTGATTTCAGTAGATGTAGCCTTTAACATTACTACTACATATATATCAGAATTGTCAAACATAGTATGGTGAGTGTGCCTTAGGGTTACCATGGATTCATAAACTGCATCCACTCCAGTTTCCTCCTTCACTTCCCTTACTGCTGCGTCAATTATGTCTTCACCTGTAATATCATTATAGAATCTTAGTTTTTAAATAATTCTTACTACTACTTACTAGTTTATTGTATTTGACTGTTATCTTAACTGTTAAACTAGTTCATTTATTATTGATAAGTTATATTTACATAATCAATACCAAGCTTTGTTGTAGCAAAAATTAAACCTTTTCTTCATCACTCAGGATATTAAAATAAAGGAGTTATTAAAACAAAACACATTTTTACTTCTCTCAACATATCCCCCTGGAAGTTTCCAATGTGGAAACTCAAAGTGCTGCTCAGTTACAGCCAAAAGCTGTTGGTGGTCATTGAACACTAATCCACCAACTCCCAGATTGGTATGACATGCTGGAGGCAAATTGCATGGACTGTCTTTTGGGAGCCATTTGTACATCACGACAAAATCATCTCTGGAATGATGAAAGTTGAAACCATCCTGTAAAGATTTTTATTGGTTTGTTGAGCATCTCACCTGCATGAGATGTTAAGTAGCTAGAATCAGTGCAGTGCTTTATTAGTCTACAACAAACAGGTGCAAACTCCCCCCTTACCTACTGCTACTGGGCCACAAACCATATAAAGGTTTTTACAAATCAACACTACTCTGAGCCAGATTCACAACCAGTGTCAACTACCTATACTAAACTTTAAATACCAGTGTAAGTAGGTACCTACTTTATGCCACTTTTGCTAGCTAAGGACCACTTTTGTGTAATGGTCTATAAATAACTTAAAACCTGTGGCTAAAGCAATGAATTTATCCCAAATACTCTGCACTGGTAAATACACATTTATTTCTGCAGACAGTAAGCCTACTGATAAATTATATTTAACAAAATTTTCATATCTACCTAACAAAGTAGATGTTCTGTTGAAAAGAAGACAGGGAATTTATTGAAGGTATGCTATACCTACCTACCTACAATTTATAAATAGGAAAATTAAAATAATTACATTTGCAAGTATTGGGACCCAGGCAGAGTCTTTTATATTCACTTTAAACCATATGCATCTCTTTTTCTCATTTTCCCATTTCTTCAATGAGTCTGAAAAGTAATGGAATATATGATTACTATTACTGTGCTTCAGACTCTAAGGAAATGTTGTTATAGTAGGTAATCAATAGACGTTGAGTGTCCCCAAATAATTTATTATGGTACAAGGTTAAAAATGAAAATTATGATAAAGCTGTTTGTGTAAAATTAGGGTCCTCAGGCTTCATAACATAATGACCTACCAATATAAGCAATAAAAATACATGGAATAAACAATTTTACTCACCTTTTAATTTACTACTAAACCCATTAACATCACATATTTCATTTTGTGAATCAACAGTAACTCCATTGTACCGATCACCAATCCCTTGAAATGTCATGACTTGAAAGGACTACTCTCCGTGTTGTTGTAGTTCAGCTTGAATTTGAATGAATATAATGTTATATCACTTTTTAGAATACATGTTATCTAGTTCATAAAAAGATAACAGTTACCTACAGACAGTTACTATCTATTTATTTTGTTTCTCTCTCGCTAAGCCAGATGTCAAATAGACAAATGGTTGGTCTGTGTGTGTGTGTGTAACTAACCAATTAAATTAAGGCCATTGATTGCATGAGATATGAGATTACAGTAATAACGGTTAGTGTGGATTTCACTGAATTAGCTGTAACATCACCATACTCCAGGCTATATACTCCATACCTACTAAAAAAAACACCTGGAATGAATTAAAACCTACATGCTACGATATAAGCACATTATAGTAATCGGTAATGATTGTGGCTTCTTAGTTGTAACTAAAAAATACTAAGTATAATAAATTGTCAAAGGTATAATGAATAAATTGAATAATGACCAATATCCAATATTTGAATATTAACCAAATGGTCCACAGAATAATGCGTTATAAGTCTATGCAAATGGTCTATATAATTTTATGTAGATGATTACTGATTCGATGTGAAATATGTAGACAGCTATTAAGTTAGTAGCTAAGACTGTATGACTGTACCATGACTGTACATGTAATATTTTACAAAAATATTCAATTTATCATAAAATAATGACGCATTTATTTTTAACTTCTTTGAAACTCTATGATTTCAGATTTCAGGCTTGGACGTTCCTTAGATATTATTATATTATACTCTTTGCTTGGAGAAATTATTTTAAATTCTTAAGATTTCAGTATTTTCTAATTTTCTGATACATTTGACAGTTGCAATGTCATTAATATGTCAATGTCAAAATCAAACGACATGACAGAGGTCATCCAACACTTCACATCTGCACTGTCAACAGTCAAAAAACGTGGGGTCTACGGGTCTTTTGGTATCCCACATTACCCGGGCAGATACTCGGGGAGATCAGAGTCTCCCGGTTATATTTTATGTGTTCATGCCCCCCTTGTTGTGAGCAAGGGGGGTGTGTGCGTGTCTATACCGACCTAATAGATAGATAGATAGATAGAAATAGACATGTAACAATGAAAGAAGCCGCTAATGGCAACATTTCATAAGTGCTTCTATGCTTCGGAGCCTCGGAGGGCACGTTAAAGTTAAAAGCAGTCGGTCTACCTATACATTTTCGCTAATTTCTACTACTTAATGTATAATTGGCGGCCTGACATCACAATATTACGTGTATAAACAAAATTATTATTATTTTTACTTTGTAGTTTTGAAGTCAGTTTTAAAAAATTTAATATTTTTATAATGTAATTTTTTGTTTTGTGCTGCCAACGGAGGCTGTAGGTGTCAGTGTAACATCAGACAGATGTCATTATAGTACCTACAGTACCTAGTAGTTCCATTGGTGACTTTGTGGGCCAGTTGGCGCGGAACATGTACAACCGCGCCGACAACGGCCCACACGTACACCTAAG
>DWMR01000988.1:0-10472 GCA_018245355.1 Dalla costala | reverse complement strand
CCACTCCTGCCGGTCCTATGCCACTGAATCCAGCGGTTTTTCTGAGTCGTGGTTGGTCTCCATTCGAGAACCATCCCCATCGGTTATTCGTCCTTCGAACGACGTGGCCTGCCCATTGCCACTTCAGCTTGCTCAGCGAGCTATGTCGGTGTCGGTAACCTTTGTTCGTTTACGGATTTCATCCAGTCTAGTGAGTTCATCGTCAAGTTAGTAGGTACCTACCAGGTATCAATAGGAATATTAGTTGGTTAGTAATATATGATTATATGAGCAATAAACAAATGTAAAAAAAAATCACAGATGGCACTTTTCACCCTCTTTGATGTCATTTTCATTCATCATCATCTCATTATTATACCTACTTATTAATTTAATTTTTATTTGATTTAAGTATTATGGTTTCTTAACCAAACAATAAGTGTAACATTGTACAGTAGGTTTATAATTAGTCATATTTTATTTATTTAAATGTCATATTTGGCAATAATTAATCTATACATTCTAATAAATTAAAATCTTAAACTTTACACTAAGCTTACATTAAAAGTTATTAAAATTGTCAAAAATCTTCTCCATATTCCAGGGTCCACAAATAACCTGCGTTTGGATCCCCGCTTTTCTCGGCTTCATTTTGTACTTTTTCAGTATTTTTCAGAATTTTTTGGACAGTTTCATAAAGTTTTGAATTTGCAGGTTTACTTTCTACTTCCTGTAAATTGTCTGATTGTTTGCCCGAAGTCCTTTCCTTTCCAAATCTTTCCTTCACGAATTTTTCGTACAGATCAACATCATCGTCATCAAATTCATCATCAATTTTAGGTTTTTTGTAACGCTCGAATTCATTATCATTATTATAGAGAGTATAGTAGTCCTGATGTTTACCCACATCATGTAAATTTATTCCTGAATTCACTTCACTGTCTTCCCCACCATAAGGATAGAACGAATTACTTTTCTCATTATTCTCAGGTGCTCCTATACGAGCATAAGATAAAATATCATCTGGTAATTTAATCTCTGGCAACTCTATGGATACATCACCAAATTTTATGTTCAGGTTTTCGTCGTATGTTTCCGGCTTAGGAGTTGTTAATGAATCGAGAGTTCCGTCATTTATATTCTCATCTTGGATAACATCGGAGGTTTTAGGTTTATTTGGCTTTTCTGTGTCATTTTGTGATTTATCGTCGTGATTATAATTTAATGGAATTCTTTCAAACTGTTGCTTTACATCAGCCTTTTTACCATGATTTACATAATTTTTACTGGTTTGTTCTTCGTCTGAGGAACTGTCATATCTTATTGGTATTTCTAAGTGACCATTTTGTGATTCTTTTGAGCCTTCTTCACTTGAACCACTAGTATCGTCTTCAGTATTAAGTTCGACTACAGGTTTTACTTCTCCATCATTTATTTTAATTGGCTGATGATTAAGTTTGTATAGATCATTGCCTGTCGAAGAGTTGACATCGATCGTAAGAGGAGCACGTTGCTCAATTACTTTTTCAGAGTTCAGCTTTGGCAGAGTTGTAGTAGATTGTATAACTTCACCTGAATCATAATTTTCATGTAGTTCTTGTGTAGGTTCCACTTGTCCTTTATCATTGACCTGTATTCTCTCATAGCTAAAATCGCTTAAATCTACATCTTGAATTGACCTCGGTGTATTTGTTACAGGGTTGTCTTTATAATCATCCTTATCAGTTTTTGACCTTTGCAGTAAATATCCATCGCTGCTGTTTTCATTAGATTTGTTCCTGTCGTATGAATCTTCATCTTGCTTATTATATTTTTTTCGGAAATCATCTTTACGCATATTTTTAGAATAGTAGTCAATTTCACCACTTTCTTCATCTTTCTGATTTTTTATTGATTCATTTGAACGTTCACTGCTTTCATTACTATTTTGCTTTCGTTCTGCGTATGGGGACTTAAGATTTTTACTGTAAGTATCTTCACTACTCTCATTGCTTTCTCTTGAATCACTTACATTCGATTCGTTCCTCTTATTGTCAGTTTCTACGTTGTCACTTTTTTTTGGTTTATAACTAGCATTATTTTCTGTCAATACACGAGAATTTTCGTTATCAATATGAGATTCTTTTGCTTTCTTGTTTATTAACTTTGCATCTTCATGTAAGGTTTCAATATTAAAATCAGCTAAATCAGCCTTTTTTATAACATAACCATCTTTATCATGTAAAGGACTAAATTCTTCTCTTGCTTTTATATTATGAGGTGCGGTATAGTAATCGGGCGAAATTCTCTTGGCGTAGAAATTGGGTTCTATTTCAGGAGATCTTTTTTTTCTTGATATACTATTTTTACTATGTCCCCTAGTTTTTTGCAGAATGTTTGCCTTGTCCGATTCTTTGTACAAATATTTTAGAACTTTGTCGCTTTTTTCACTCACGTCTGTATTGGTTTCTTCGTGTTTACAATCTGTTGTTGTATTAGCTCCGTTTTGATCTGCCTTTAAAACGAGACAGGCAGTTTTGTTTATGTTATCATTAGATGTTCTATTTTCTACAACTACTCCTTCTATTGGAGAAGTAATAAATTCTTCACATAATGTATCTTGTACTGTGTTGTCGATTACTTGCTTTTGAGTGATAGCTTCTTCTGTAGTAATGCTTTCATTAATATAGTCATCACATGCAGCTGAATAATTTGTTGCGATTGCGTCCGTTATCTGTGGATATACATTTAATTTTAATATTACAATAAGTAGGTACACCGCGAATGCGACTGGGACTCTTGGAAAATTATAATAAAACAATTAAGTTTTCTACGAATAACTATTTATTTTCTACGTGTATTTACAAACATAATACAAATTTCGACATGCATTTAAAATACGTTCTACATTGGTTACTAAATAAATAATTTTACAAATAAAATAACAGGTAACTATTTATTTATTTTAGTTAAGTATGCGTAGGTGACGGATATATTTGCAATACTACGAGACAAGATTTCTGATTATGTTTTTTAAATTCACAGTTTTACTTCAATAATATCGAAGTGGGGTTATTTATAATATAACCCACTGCTGATCAATGCAAATGTATCTTGGTCATCCTCATCATTACCCCATCACCGGCCCACTATTGGAAGACACGTTTTTCATCTTAAAATGAAAAGGCCATCTACATACCTACCTACTTAATAATTTTCTTCGCTTAATTTTCTAGGTACATAGATTTTATCATGAAAATATTACTTTTACATGAATAAATTGACTCCTCGCATCCTTATTAATTTAAGTATTTACATGAAATCTGCAGATTTAACCTTAATTAAAATATGAATAATAATACGGATACCTTATAAAAGAAGTAATTAATAAAATCGAAATATGGCATTTAAGCATGTGGCATCACCGTTGATCCATATTCTTAATTAATTTTGTACAAATTTACTCTACATTTTGATTTAATTAGGTACTCGTACTCAACAAAAAATTAAATAAAATCTTAATTAAGAGTTTAATATTATAATCTCCGTCAATCACCATCAACAATTTAACATTGAGAGCATAACAATATAAAGCATAATATTATTACGAGGAAAAAGACTCCGAAAATTTTCATAAGATTACAGTTCAAACTTTTTTGACGTTTTTTGTTAAAAGAAACCATTTTAACTTTTCACAAAATAAAAATCTAGAAAACATTCGGATCTTCTTTCTTAGATAGTCTACATGTACCTACTTGATCTAACGTGATTTTTACATTAGGTACACTAATACAAAATAATCACTACCTAGCTTCAGAAAAAGAAGATGTTTTTCATAAAATTCGTAATCCTTTATTTAATTAGATGTAAACGGTCTGTATAGGATTATGTGGCAAATGGGGCCACGATTACTTAATAGCATAAATTTGACATCATAACATTGAACTTTTGATATTTAAAAACAAAATCAGTTTATGAAATAGTCTGAAGAAATGTTAGTTTTCATGTCAAATGTATAAAAACAAATATCCCGGTATATGAGTCCTTATAGGAATCTACAAGTATCCTTCAAGTATCCTCTGAAGCTGGTGGTGACTTTGTGTACAAGTTAACATTACGTGCATTTGACTCAGTGATTTTATTTCAACGTTGTCAACTAAAACTACTGACTATGTGGTCTAATACTTGGTGCTGGTGCGGCTACTTCTTCCCCAGAAACGGGTCGTATGTGAAGCTACTCACAAATTGCTTGGCGGTGCCGTGGAATGGCACGGGCTCCGCCCACTTACTAAAGTCCATTGAGGGAATGATACCACTTCTGCAGGGTACTCGGGGATTTCTGAAAAAGTTGTGATATTGTACATTATAACAAGATAAGGGATAGCATAAAACTCAGCTAGTATAATTGATAGTAGGTATCTATTAGGAGTAGCAGTATAAGTAGCATAGACTCTGACTCCAGAATTGACAGAGATAATTCGATTCTTGCCGCGGAATACTTTTCTATCAAATATAAGAAAGACGTTATATCAAATTTTTTTTGGGAAGACCTCTAGCTGAACCGTATGCTAGTTCATGGAAACACCTATTGTATAGGCGAATAAGCAAGCAGATGATGTCATAGTACACTAAAGGGTGCTACTTTGTGTATCCATACCAACCCAGTATATACGCATTGCATAACATAGCTATTTAGCTATAAAGCATGGAACAGTGTATTGAACACTTTCACCAGTTGGATTCTGCTCCCATTAAAATCAAAAATGTAAGGTAAAAGAAGATACGTACAATTCATGGTCAGGTAAGACCATAGGGTAGAGCTGCACGGTGTCGATAATATCTGTGTTGTCACATATGACGCGCGCCAGTCGAGACTTCCTGATCTCTGCTAGTTGTTCAGGAGTGAAGGACGACGGCTGATTGGGCAGTTCAAACCTGGACACCAAAATACAAATTATTTAAACAGGATTTAAATTTTATGCTAGAGTAAGGATAAATCTAACCGAACGAATACTTTAATTGAAGTAAAAAAATAAATAAATGAAAGATACAGATATTAAAAATATACAGGCGCTTACCAAAATCTATCCCCTCTTCTTGAGTAAGAAAACTGTGTAGCAATAATGCACGCGAATGTCGGTCCTAACATAGATCCCGGGAGCGGTCTCTCCGATACACCTCCGGACCACAGATCCACATCCACAGGGTGTTCAAATATCGATTCATATTTGCGGACAGTTTCATTGGGCATAGATCCGAACAAGTCTTGGAAAGTTTCAGCGCCTGAGAGCCCACAGAACTTTCTGAATTCCATGTATCCAGGCAGACCGAACTCACGTCCTCTTTGCATGTTGAAGGATACCAAATCCATTCCGAACCGAGCACCAATCTTTTTGAACAGATGGTTTGTTACTTCCTGAGTTATAGAGTCATCCATAGCTTGAGCCACTTGGTTCATTAATCCCATTACATACTCGTCAAGGACACCAGCTCTGTATAAGTCGTATGGTCTACGAATGAGATCTGATAACCTCTTTGAAGCTGAAATTGTAAAAAAGATAAGTCGTAAGGTAGGTACATGTAGAGTTAACGCTCATCAAGGTATTTACAAGCGGTCATTAATCGGTAAATAAATCATTATCATTCTTTTTACCAATGAATTTGTGTGCCTTTGACCATCTTTCAACTGCTGTGGGTAATAGAGAGTGGCCGAAACGATAAGCAGCAGCAGCGAATGAAGCTAACACGTCAGGGTTCACTTCAGAATCGTATCCATTCCAGTATCCCTGAAAATGAAACAGTAACTGTTATTAAGATGCTTTACATTTGAAATCCCACAATTGATCTTAAGTTCAATGCTTGTCTCAACCTCTTTGTTGAGCACCAATCCAAACTTTTCCATGACGTCCTTTCCAAGTAAGATGGGTAGGAATTCATTGTAAGTGATGTGTTGTATTTCCGCAATGTTGATCCTTCGTGATTCCTGGAATAGAGTCTCGTCGTCCCAGTGAGGGTTGACACCTGCCAGTCCCTCTGCGACTCTGTTGTGTTCGCGGGCCATTAGTGTGTGCATTACAGTCAGCACCAGTTGTTCGTTCACTCTGATTTCTCCTGAACATGGAATGCATGGTTTAGATAATAGCCATTCAGTTAGCAAAACAATAAAACTATTAGAAATTGCCAATTCATTCTCTTATGAATATATATTTTACATTTAACCAAATAAAACGTAGGTGGAAAGTTGTACTAACCAGCTTCGAAACAGTACATATTTTTGTTGGGTCTGGTACAGCCTTCATCAGGAATATCCAGCTTCAGAGGCAAAAGATCTTTCAGGCCGTATTCTTTGAAGACTGGATTCATCCGCAGCAGACCGCCATAGCCAGTACGCAATTTCCTAATTTGATTGAAAATATTAATTAGCGGAGCAACATTACAACATCAATGAATTGAGGATAAGTGCAATAAAATATGCGACTAATAAAATTAAAGTGCTCATTAGCAACTGTATAGATAACATTTAAATGTTGTTTAGAAATTGTATCTACCAAGTATGACGTTGATGGCCTAAAATATTTATTTAATGGCACTCTTTATTATACGTAATAAATTATTGTTATTACCTAGCGAATTTTTCAGTGACACCGTAGACAGTATTACCGTCGATTGATCCAGTTAGTGTGTTGAAGGGTACTCTGGAGCCTGATGGAAAAAGTGACTGTTATCAACTTGCTAAAAAGAGAACAATTTTGGACGCTGATCGTGTAGTAAGTACCTATACAGGACAGGCCATACAAATGTTAAAATAAAGCAGCGATCAATATCGTATGTAGATACGGTAAAGTTCAATTTTGACTTTCTTCCTACGTCAGTAGGTATGTAGTATCTTTTTTTTTTTAAATATATTTATTACAAAATTATCTTAAAGGCTTTAAAATCGAAATACTTAGTAGTTTAATATCGAATAATAAATTCAATAAATAAAAGCATGGCTCGAATTAATTGCCTTTGTAACTAGGTACACCTTGCCTTTGTACATTTCGTAACAATAGATTGAGAACCCAAGATTGAGGTGCGCGAATATCAGTTAATAGCACTTATACCAAACTGGTTTTCATTTCTTGGGTAGAATGTAACTAATACCTGCCGACTTTATTTCGATTAGCAATTTCTAACTGTGAACTCGAAAGTCATAAATAAAGATTATGTCAGAGCTTATAACAGATACCAATCGAAGCTATTGTTTCTTGAGATATTGCTTTTTAAAATTAAGTTGTTCTAAAAAAGTAAAATATACTTTTACTTAGCCTGCCACCAACGCACGCTGGTTTCAAATCGGTCTAAATTTAAGCTGTGGCGTAAAACAATTTTTTTCATTTCGCTTTGTAATGGTTTAGACTTTGTCGGCAGAGTATCTACAATAGCTAACAGTTTATGTCCGCCTATCATCTGTGAATCATGCAAGCAGACCCAGCCACGCCTTTGAGAACATTATGGAGGACTGCCAGGCATGCAAGTTTTCTAATGTTATCCTTTAATTTATTTCCGGTATAAGCAAGTTTAAGACCAGCTACTATAAAACTACGCTAGCTAGGGAGGGATTTTAACCGAGGGTGAAATTGCGGGACGCAGCTAGTTAAATAAAATAGTGTACCTATTCTCTAATATCTACTGACGTTTGTCAGTTATTAATTAGAATTTAGCATTATTTACATCAGAACTGGTTTTTGTGTACTTTTCTCTTTGCGGCATTACTTAGTTTCAAACTTATCCTCGATAGAAGTTATTTAAAATGGGTTCAAATAACTGTGAAAATAGTCAGACAGCTACGCCTATGCCCACCATTTCGTGATTTGGGAGCAGTGTGCGACGCGACGAGTGCCTTTGCGCGATTTTCGCACTAGATTGGGCAAGGAAGCGAACGGTCCACGTAACTTAGGTTAACTTTCCCCGCTCACCGGATCGTTGGCAGATGCTGCTCCGAAAGTAGTCACACGCTACAACATAATGATTGGAATAGTACTACGCTGCGCATTATGTAATACAACATAATCCGAACAATGAACGCGGGAATTTACATGAACAGCGCCACGACCGACAAATATGGAGCCGGAAACCTAATGCGATCAACAAATTTCCGAGGCATTAACATGTTTTCGTAATTCTGCGTGTTATATGAAAGGTTATTATCATTCCGTGCGAGACGTTCCGTTTTGTGGTGACACTGATTCACAATGAGGTAAGTAATTTCTATTTTTATTAATTTAGATATGAAAGTCTCAAATGGGTAGGTACCTAATACCGACGCATTTAACAAAAAAACTACTATCTTAAACTGGGGCACCTACATCTATGCTTTTCGAGTCTTTAAAGTCTACAGTCGTCTTTTTGCCAATTCTGCCACTTTCCTTTGTTGACTGTGAAGTTACTCTAAGGTGGACATAATTTTATGTGGTCGAATTCCTAAATGGTCAGAACCTAGATTCGTCCGGCTTGCTGCTCTTGAGAATGAAGTACCTATATGTAAGTAAGTTAGTCTAATGTGTTGGCGTGCAAATTTACGGAAAAAATAATATAACTAACTTAATGTAAGACAAAAATGGCAATGGTGATGTGATTACCCTGTCGGGCAATAAATATTTAATGCTTTATCTAATTTGATGTCTTGTGTGTATTTGTGTAGAGTCGGTAAGCGTAGGTACCTGGCGTAATCCTGATTTATTATAGTTTTGCAATAAAGTAATGTATGTTAATGTTTTGTCACAACAATGAAGGTGTCAGGTATCAGTAGTTTCGAGTATCTCGTGGACTGTATGTTGCGAAGTAACCGCTACTCCACAGGCGATCGATTGTGGCAATTGGGTAAGATTTCAAATACCTACAGATTCTTACTATGCGTAGGTAGGTAGGTATATTGAAAGATGATTCATAAGAATCATTGAAATACCGTCCATGAAATCGTGGACATTGACATGCCAATGAATTTACTGGCTTTCACACCTCGGTGATATGTTAAATTTAAATTACTAACTACTTTCAAATTACGAGACGAGTAAATGCATCTTGAAAGCATCCATCTATCCTTACAAAGCTATCGCTGTAAGGATGGCTTGCTAATATGCAAAAAGATACTATCAGATGTAAATCTAGAAAGCAGAATTGCTGGTAACAATACCATCAATGGTAAAATGTATTACCCAGAAGCTTAAAAATGAGGATGCTAGGTATATGTTTCATTTGAAAATTGCTTGTTGGACTTGCTTGGATTTTGCGAAGTTTTCTCGTTTAAGAAATTATTTAGAAGCTTGTGAAATTATGATATTGACTCCTCACAGATGTAAATGACGATACGTGGATCTCGTTGCAGTAGGAAAGTTTAACGAGTGCCTACCTGCTTGCAGCACTTCTCTGGGCTATTGCGATTGATCTAGTTTAAGACTCTAGGTCGGTGCTTACCAAGTCGGCAGCCTGGCCGCGGCGATGGGAAGCCTCTGACGAAATCGATGCACTTGACGCCCCAGAGCCGGTAGAAGTAGTCATCGTCTGGCACGCGGATCTCATTGCAGTAGGGATGCTTGAGGTGCAGTGGCCGCTTGCAGCACTCTTCGGGATCGTTCCGGTTGATTGGGTCTAAAGAAACCCGGTATAATTAGTTTAAATTATCAAGGTTACATTTATCAGGGTGGCTATATATTCTAGTCTTTATTTGTGCAAAGTCTATTGATACTAAATTATTGTTTAAGCTTAGACCTTTATAATATTTTGTTTCGTAACCTACCAGAATTGGATATGGCTTCTCAAGAAATGTTTGGTGCTTACCTCCATACTCACGGAGCGGTCAAATTAGTAGTAGCGCGTTAGTAGTTTCGCAATAAATTACCTAAGTTGCTAACTATATTTCTTATTTTCTGTATTTATGGTAGGTACTTGTGATATCCGTCGCTTGTACAACGTACCTACTAGAAGTCTAGAACAACTACCGTCAATCAAGGATGATAAAATTAATAAGTGAGAGTCGTCCTCTCTACACATGAGGGTGTACGTAAACATAACTACTGATAATTATCTAGTGATGAGCCTACTATATCTACCCTGAACCTACCCAGTGGTGTTCCAGTAAGCGTGTAGTCGTGGTCCATGAACTGTCCCCAGGCAATGACCATGACGGTGCCGGCGTGGTCGTGGAAGCCGTCGTCGGGGTGCATGGTGCGGGAGACCACGCGTGACAGCGGAAGGTCGTGGCCGTTGTGCGCGATGCGTGGCGCGTTGATGCCGTCGGCGAACAGGGGGCCGATCAACCTGTGTAACGACAAAATAATCGTGTAATTTTTTTATTTGTTATTGATTAAATTACGCTACAAAAACATAACAGAAATACATCCCATTCGTTATAGAGCTTTGCAATATAAGTCTGGCGTGCTGTGGAGTTCAGCGATGGCTGTACAGAATATGTCAACTGTGTTTACCTAAAATTAAATACAATTTTAGCCTAGCTGACCTGCGCAGCTTTGTCC
>DWMR01000987.1:0-10472 GCA_018245355.1 Dalla costala | reverse complement strand
CTGCCGCCGCACGCACAGAACAACCATTTCACGGACAGGTGCGTACACATATACAGGGTGAATAGTTCAAGTGGACTTGGTAGGCCAACTCTGAAACTACAAGGAACATCGAAAAATGCTGAAGAATCAGAATCAGAGTCATTTATTTATCATCATATGGTATTTACATACACTTGATGAACTTCAATACATTTTTTATGTACCGCTGGTTCGGAAGGTTGATATTACTGAGAAGAACACGGCAAGAAACTCAGTAGTTACTCTTTTCAAGGAAGGATGTCGCAAGGCAGATTTGGATAAAAATGAAAATTGCATTGCTACATTTTTGGTAAAGCTTATTCCTAGCTGGGAATTGATCCCGAAGTTTTGCATAAAAAAAGACACCCTGTATCCTTGCACCAATCGATAGCGTCTCTTATAAGGAACTTAAAATTTTAAACTCGGACACATCATTCTTTGCACGGATAGGCGCAGCAAAAATTCATGAACATGACATTTATGTGGTCGCACGTACACGCATAAAGCAGATGCGTATACATACATGCGCACGCCTTTTCACGGACTGGTTCTTACTGGTTCTTACACGCACTAACTTATACAGCAAATCCTTCTCAGAACGTAGAAAGCTGTTGCTTACTTACCTTATTATTTACTTCTACTTTGTTATTTCTTTTTAAGCTTCTTTTTTAAATAAGCTAGGGATATTACTTGTAATATGAACAAAATTAATAGTAACAATACAAAGTTCGAGCTTCTTTATATTCTTTTAATTTCATTGTCTTTTTTTTTTATTTCAGCCCTACCAAGTCAGAGAGGACACCGAAAACAACACCGAAAAAGCGGAATTCAGGGCAAGACGCGTCGACTGGAGGTAAAATCTTATCACATCGCTACTAATTATAAATGTGAAAGTATGTTTGTTGGTTTGTCCTTCTTTCGCTCAGCAACGGAGCAACGGATTAACTGACGGAGCAAGACGGAAGCGGTGGGAAATACTGCAGTTAAACCACATTATAGGTACATTGCCATAAATAACATGGTGGTTTTCACTCGAACGCCATATACAATCAAATTCAAATGTCACATTAATCTGATAATGACCTCATATGGTCGATGGAAGATAAGCGAAAAGGAAAGGGGAAAAAATGTAGGTTTCCTCACGATGTTTTTCCTCCACCGAAAGCAGATATTCAAATGCTTGAAGCGCACAAAACTTAGAAATAAAGTTATCGTTTTGGGATTCGAGCCCCGGCAATCTGCATACAATCTGGCGTTCTTCTTTTCAGACGCAGAGAAAGTACTGATAAACAAGACTGAGTTAGATAACATTCTGTATAAGAACGCGAAGTCGCTACGGAGCATCGGTTTGGAGGCTCTTCTAGACCTGCATTCCCAGCTGGCGACTGCAGTCCACGCGTATGCCGCACGCCACGACCGTGCCAGGCTGCCCCACGACCTGCAAACCATCGTCCACAGGTACCTCCAGATCACGAAGAAATGACGGCGAGACACCGCGCGGATACAACACCTTTCTGACAAAAGTTCAAATTGTATTTCCCGATTAGGTATGAACTGAGTGGCAATTTAATACAACAGCTTTCTGTCAAAAGTTCAAATTGTTCCCGTATGGGTGTTTGGGTGTATCACAGCTTTCTGATAAAAGTTCAAATTGCATTCCGATTGGGAATGAATTGAGTGGCAATTTAATTCAACAGCTTTCTGACGAAAGTCCAAATTGCGTTTCCCAGTAGGGTATTTGGAATGGAGTGGCAATTTAATACACTTTCTGACGAAAGGTCAAATTATGTGTCTCGATTGGGTGTTTAGAATTAAATTGCAAGTTAATATTAGCGTTTTTCATAGTATGATAAAGTCTTTCTTTGGAATAGTTTCGAAAATTTGACACTGGCTGGTATTAAAGGTTTTGTTATATTGCGACTAAAATCACCAAATCTGTGTACACTAGCTCTAAAATATTTCTATTCGCAAGGTTTAAATGTTAAGCACTACTATGGGAACTCAAAGACGGCAATTAAATGTAGTTATTAAATTATTTTCACCCTTTTTCTATCACTTAGTAGGTCGTTCGTTCTTAATAGTAGTTTATATATTATTCAACTTCAAAAATTGTACAGATTTAACCAAATGTAAAGGATAAGCCAACAAACCACAGTATATACATAATATATAAGTATAGGAACACGGAGTATGTATAATAGGACTGTGTAATTGACTCCTGAGTGCAAGTATTATACGAGTGACTTTGCAAGTCTTAACATAGGACAAGTAAAAAATATAAATAATAAACAAAAATTATTTATTTGATTTAGAATACTGCATGAGTAAATAATATGAACAACATTTAAAACTAAAGTGGTATGTATAGTCGATTCTTTAAAATAGTGGCGCTCTTAGAAAAATACCGCGAGGCACTTACCGTCGAACGTCGAAAGAAAACCGTTACGATAACAAACGCCGCCCTTGCAAGACATATTGCAATTCCACAGACTGCATAGTCGTATGTCAAATCATAAGAGAAGTCATGGAAAATGTTTCTCCGGATATTATCTGGAAAATATACGTAAGTCGAAGAACAGATAATCGCATGGACACTGTACGTTTTATTGAATACTACATTGTATCCCACTGCCGTTTGGGTGTACCGCCACTATCTGAGAGAATGTACTATACTTTCCAACACATTAATCACAGATTATTGCAAAGTAGTTTGACTACAATTGATTCAGATTATTATATTATTATGTTTAGAGCCAGAAAACTTGTAGTACGATTTTCAAATATTAGATCAGTAGTAATAACTCTCCACTTTCCAAAACCGTCCAAAGTACGTACCCTTTTTATCTAGCTGTTCTTTAACTCCTTACTGTGTTTTCGCTCTAGAATGCAGTAAATTTTTCTTCGTCTATAATTTTTTATGTTACGGGCACTCACGAATGCCGATAAAATAATGGTCGCAGTGACCGTTAGTTATTAAACCGAAGTTTGTAAATTATGAAATTACATTCTGGTTAAAATATACACCGTATTTTTGGTACAAACCACCAAATGGATTTAGTTAGCGGAGCTTGGTTTTCGTAAGTCGACACAAGTCGTCGTTTATAACAAGTCAATTCTAACTTGACTCAAAGTATAGTCTGATATGACAGTACAGAAGTCATGCTGAAGTTATATAATTATTTTTAATGGATTGTGTCAGCGCGGTGGTATATATAGTGTGATACGCGTGTGTGGTTTGGGCCCCACATTCCATCTGAGGAATTTACATAGATGCCTATACAGGGGTTGCTAATAGAAATGAGAATAGCAGTAGGATTCTTTGTATGGCATTCGAGTTTTATGTATAGTTCAAATAAGTAAGTAATTTAAGGGTCCGAATGAATAGTAACCATTACAATTGTTGCTCTAGAGAAAACTGTATTCTTTTTAGTACCAAAGAAGAAGAAAGGAAAGGAAGAAAAAGAGAACAAGATATTATTTTTGTCAACCCAAATGAGTGCTGTGTTGTGCTTCTGATTCAGGATCAATTTTCAGGTGTATTAGGGATTTGATGCTCCGATACATTTAATATTTAATATCTGGAGCAATAGGACAATTATGAAAGGTAACACATGTGTTTTCTCTAAATGAAAATGAAGTGGACAATAGGTGAGAGATTACAGCATGATTATATGATTTATCTTTGCTTGTTGTTATTGAATACTCAACGGAGAATCATACCTTAGGGTGTACGCAATAACTCGAGCGTTCACTCGAGTTTCAGCGTACAGCTTTAGGATAAACTTTAAGTTAATAGTACCTAATAGAATCACAGGCAACTGCATATTGCTTGGATATATTGCAAGAGTGCTTGAAGAATTTTTTAATGTTTTCTTGTGATATGTAATAGCACTTTTTATATTGTTTATAATTTGTATTATCAATATTTAAATGTAAATTTTTTCGGATAAAAGTTATAAATAGTGTTTCCAAACCACATGTTTGATTATGTCCATACGAGTGTTACGGCCATTTTGAAATTAATCGAGGTGTGTACCGTTAGCGTGAATTTAAATTATTCCAAACAGTAGGAAAGATTATTATAATATCTGACTGGTCAGCTTATGGTTATTATAAGATATATAACGTGAAAAATAAAATGTTGTAACCTTATAGCAATTTTATTTATTGAGTTTATATGTCCCTAGGATTTGTACTTGTTAACGTGGGACAAAAACAACGGCATATAAAATCAAGGCACTGATTATTATTGGTTATACAATGTGGCTTTTTAGGTATGAGTGTCCTAAATGATGTTGGCCTTGTGCTTATTTTGTAAGGATAATCTTTAATGAATATAACGTACCTAAGCAGCTAATCGTAGATTAAAATACTAAAATTATTCTCTAAGTAAGCCGCATACCTATACAGGGTGGAATTTTGAGACGGGGCAGTAAGGACAGGTGACTTAACCGTTGCAGCTAAATCTCGTAGGAAAAGTCACATGATGTATGGGAAGTTTCCGTAATTTCTGACATTTCTAGAATTGTAACCTCAGTTGGTCCGATAGTCTTTTGATCCTTATTAGAAATAGGATCGATTGGCATCAAAAAAGTATTTGTGTACACTGCCCATTTTCTTGCTGACTACATTTATTTCAAAATCTGTGAATGTAGACCAAACTATTTTCAAAAATATCCTAAGAACGTTTTCTCGTAACTAAAATGGTTAAGGTACCTGCTTTTACTGCCCCGTCTCAAAAAATCACCCTGTATATCATACATTTTGATTTTAAATTACATTTAGGTAACTTAATTCAAGTGTGAATTGTACTCCGATTATCGAATATCATAAATAATTTATTTCTTTTTACTAGTAGGTATTATATTTTTTGAAAAGTCAATCTCAATTCAAAAATAAAAGTGAAAAGTGAAATTACTTAATCTTTTAGTGGTTTTCATAATCACATCATATTTTCATTAACATCATTTGAATGTGTCACATTTCAATGGAAAATATAAGTATGTAACTCTTTTTTAATTTGATACAGATAATTTTGAAAAGTTTGAAATTATACACTTCATGATCAAGATGTCGTCGTTCCATTACACTTTCGAGTAGCTTCCGTATTTATTCAATTCAAGTTTACTCTGCCGAAAATCGTAGTTGATTTTAAACGGGTCTATTTTATTTCGACTGATAGTGGTTTACTACAAGATATGATGTGTAATTTCAAACATTTTTTCAGACTGGATGGAACATTAAAGTAACTCGATAAAATAGAATTGACAAGTTATTGATGTTACCTATGTTATTTAGTTGATTTTTATTGCTTTGAAGATTTAATTCTTCTATGAATATCATTAATAACTAAACCATTTAGTCAGGTTTTCCTGTCGGTACTTTTGATAAGACATCAATGTACTTAAGTACGTACTTTAGAAGTTATGTAAAATATCAAACAGAGTCAGTAGCCGACGATAGTGTAATTTACACATACTTTAGCTTCTTTAAGTGCTTTACTTAACGAGCCAGGGATTAACAACATGTACTATAAACTGTAATTGCCAGTAAAATTATTTGTGCCTGACTTCACTTTTTTATGATTATTGTAGATCTGTTACTTGCGGGTTTCCCGTATCATATATATTATCAAGTTATAGTACTATAGCTTAGTTTAGAAGCAATCATATATTAGTTAAGCTACCGTCTCTTCGCATACAAAATTATAAATTCTTACACTCTATGAGAGGGTTTTGTTTGTGAAATGTTATTAGATTTTTTTGAAGCAAAACAAAATTCCTACAAACATAAAAACACACGTTCCTTCATTGTTATACAAATATAGAAAATTAAGATATTTTTATCGTCAGGCCAACGTCATACGCTCGCGTCCCTGCGAAAGCATAGAATGATCATACCAAACATACACACATATAGTCAGTTTGCATTGTATATAAAAATTATGTATGACTACTTCAACCACAGATTAAGTGGCTGTGTAGTCCATGACAGTTTGAAATGAGTAGCGCTAACCCAACCAAACAGTATACAAAAAAAATGTTTATACAGTAGGTAATTCATCGCCGGTGATCTTTTACATTCTTTTGACGTTCTATAAAATGGCGGCCGGTCGGGGTTGTCAAAATAACACTAATATTTTACATGTCCACCGTATTGGATTTCAAAATAGACCCGATATTCGTGTTGGGCATCCCTATAAACAACTAAGTATTACTACTAATATACTAGTGTCCCATGTCGATTTATCATGCCCATTATCTTGGATTCCAAAATGATCTAATAGTAATATTTGGCATCCAAAAAATCATCAAAATAAAATAGTCAAAAGAATCATGTAGTTCTAACGTAGACTTAAAAGCAACATGGTGCGACGTCCAATGTTGTGACAGGCTAATTTCGTTGTAGAATCAGACGGAGATGTTTGGTGCTTGTCAAAAATGCTTATTAGCGCCAAAGGTTGACTGGGAAAGAATGCCATAAGATGTCCGCCCATTGTAGAAACACAATAAAGGGTAAATAAAAAAAGGAAGGGTGAATTTTGCGTGCCAACCTGTCGCGTCTCGTTCCCGCCGTACGATGAAATACTGTATGACTTGATTTTCTGTATACTGTGGTAATGCCAGTTTACACAGGCAAGAGCGAGGAACGTCAACACAGCTCGCCCAAAGATTGGACTCCACAGACTTGTTTGCACAGTTTACTTAAGTTTGTGTGAGCTTACTTGTACCATTAATTCTTTGTCAAATTAAAACCACGCAATGTTACCTGTGCAGGCAAGTTGGAACGTTTAAACAGAGCTCTAGGGAGATATTGTTTCAGTCGACATTTATGTGAACAGTAGAACAGATGTCTGTGTTGTGTTCGACTATAAGCATATATTATAAATGTGTGCGACACTAAGATTTTCTGTACCAGTAATATGCAGCGTGATATTATAACAGACACTTTTATATAGTTAAATAGTTACCTAGTTTCCGAATAGGAACCATGTAATATAATGTACCTATAATCAAAGAATTTACTATTGCCATAGGGAACAGAAGTAAGAAATAGATAAGTCTATGCCTTAAATTTTTCTGATTCGGAATTAATTTGTTCTTGTGTTCATTTCTCCAAAATACTGTGTTGTAAAGATATATTATATTTATTTCGTTACTGATTAGCGAAAGAATTTTTTGTACGGGAAAGGACAACGATTTTTAAAACATGTCAGGTAGAACCTTTTTGTAATTGTTAAAAAAAATGGCTGAATCAAATCCCAAGTTCGATACAATCATAAAAATCGATAAAATCATATTAAACAAAATTACATGTTATTTACTAAGATAATTTATTTCATGGTATTCTTATGGGGTACCAAGGCTTACGAGTATGTTTCCAGCTGAGGTCGTTGTCTTTTGAAGGTGTTTATATAATCGCGGTATCTTCATATTTGTTCAAAACATATTATCAAAATGTATTCTATCACTGCCATTTACGAATATCTAATTGGTGTCTCGGTAGTAAAATTGTGATAGTTATCGAATGTATTGCTGTATAATATATACACTTTATATAATTTTATCGGGGAACACTTGCAGTTTATGAAATTTAATGAGTTGTTAACCATACAAGTAAAAATTGTGTGTGAAAATGGCTTTTTTGTTTGTTTGTGGTTGCTGTTTTTGGTACTTGTCTGGAACGGAAGGATCTATTGATAAGGTGCATTAATTTAATTAATATTGTCGATGTCCACCCAGCCACATTCTTTACATCTTTCCTGTGTCATCTTCTCAAGGTTATCTGGAAAAAATCGCTACATAACGATACGATCGCATTTTGTACATTGTATCATATGCCTTACAATAAGGTAATAATATCTACTGTTCTTTTGGTGTACAATAAAGTGTTTAAAATAAAGAAATTAATAAATGGCATCCATATGCTTTCCGTATACGGAATTTATAAACAATGTAAATTTAAACAAACATGCAGTTAAACATATTGCAGAAGTGTAAGGCTAAAGTTAACTTGTTGATCTGATCTTTATTATCCTAAGTTATTTATTATACAACGTAAGTCTACACAACTCTAATGTTTCGTTTACTACATAAAATCTTTTAAATGAAATATTGTTATAATATAAAAGAATAAAAAAACTTTCTTTAATCAATTGGCAAGCTCTATTCCCATACATGCATGTTAGTATCTTATAATGAACTCGCTCATCGACCCTTTTCATTGTAATATTTAATTAGACCCGGCTTTCTCTTCTCTAATGCAATTTCGTTGCCATAATAACAGCCATTCTCTTTGAACGGTCACAATATGTGTTGAAAATTAAAATTTTCCGTCAATGTTGAAAATTAATTGCCAATCTATTTTGACTGTAAACATGCGTAATGATGATTATCTGAGCGTAACATAACGGTAAATTTTTGTGTGAACGTATTTTTTCTTGTTTCTGTATGGCTTTCTATATGTATAAGACTGTTTATTTGGAGAATAACGAATACTTTTATTAGCGATTAATTAAGTCAAAAATACACTTTAGTAATATTGATAATATGAAGCAGAAACTGCGCAAGCGATTGTTAGACAGTTAAATACTAAAGAGTAATAAGTAAGTATTAACGTATTATTATTATTTGTATTATTATTATTTATTATTAGTATTTCTTCAGTTCAGACTAGAATCTGTTTGTCTTTCCCATTGCAAAGTATTCCCGCCTAAAATACTCACATCTATCTCATAAGAACCGAGCATTTTTCTGGCGTAAAAAGTACCTAGCCTATGTGACTCCGGCCCATAAACTATATGAGTTGGTGTTCTTTGTTATTGTTATTTTATTATTTACTAGGGAGTGCTCGTGCCTTTGCTGCGTGACCTTTGGGGTACAGATATTGAGGGGTATAACTAATAAACCAATTGAGATAATAATAAATCCTATAACGGTTAATTAGTGTATTCTCTACAATCCCTGAAAAATTTCATCAAAATCCGTTCAGCTGTTTCAGAGCCTGATCACGACAAAAAATGCAGACCGATAGACAGACAAAAATTCCAAAAACGGTTGATTAAGTTTTGCTGTCATATAAATAGCATTTAATTATAGAACTTAATTTTTTAGACACTCCAAATTCAAATTTTATTTATTGTAAAATTCTTAAAACAAGGACTAGGTACAACTTGCGGACTTTATGCCTGGTGACATTATCTACCAGTCAACCTTTGTGATCGTGAGAGGGGCGTGTTTTATGTCGAATCTACAAATTAACGCTTTTTTACAAAGAGCTGATCTAGCTAGTGCTATAAGCGTTTGCACTTACTTATTTAGTTATCTATGGTAGCGGGGTGTTATAATGGTCTCTGTTATTTCATATAGCAAGCACAAAACTATTATGCTTAGGCACGTGTAACATAATGGAATAATTGATTAAAAGTTATTGTGCTTATAAATGTCATGATCGCGTTGTAAATGCATGTGACGTAATCTTGTAACCGACTTGTTAACGCTTGCTTGTGAGTCATTATAAAAAATTATTAAATATGTTGGTACTATTTGGTATTTATCATTAAAATCTAACTTAGAGCAGTGTTTATTTCTGTCTAGGTAGGCGATGAAAAAGTTTGTAGCAATTTCTGAAACTATGAATTTACTCGTGTGACTGCAAGTGTTTCTCCGTATTTCATGATCTTTGTTGCAGTTAGACCCCGTTTTCAGCCAGTTTCAAGTATTCCTGATAAACCATTGTATTAGGTTTACTAAGAAAAACGCTTTTGTTCTGAAAAGGGGTTCCTAACTGTAGCTTATATGGTGACCAATCTGTTTGCATTTGCTCAATTTAATGTCCGAAGACGTTTTTGTAAGCAATCAGTATCCACCGTAACCTTAGTGTAAGTTTAATTTTGTATTTATAAATCGTATTAAATTAATTAAACTGAGAATAAAAGGGTATAAGTTCATGTGATAATGACGCTGTTTTATTTATTGAGTTATCCTGGAAGTGGTATTGCGTTCCGGTCGGAAGGGTGTGGATGCCGGTTACACTTATACAAGAGACGCCCTAGAGAGATGTCTATGGGCGACAGTGGTGGTGGTGGTTTCATGCACCCTACCTTTATATTTTCGTTAACTCTTCACTACAAGGTTGTCTGGAAGAAATCGCTGTTTACTTAGCGATAAGACCGACTCCTGCACAAGTATTTTTTTGTCCAATAAATTTATTTTGTAAGGATAAAAAAAAAATCTTTATTGTACACCGTAAGTAGTAAGTAAGTGTAAGTACAATAAAGAGTTCATCAATCAAGAGTTTGACGATACCGCGGCGCGTTGGTTAGTGACCCTGACTGACGAGCCGTGGGTCCCGGGTTCGATCCCCGGCCGGGGCAGTCATTTGTTTGCAGATAAATATTTGTACTCGGGTCTTGGGTGTATTGTATTGTGTTCTGTGTGTGTCCGCCACCCGCA
>DWMR01000986.1:0-10490 GCA_018245355.1 Dalla costala | reverse complement strand
AAAAAAAAAAACTTGGAATGTCTTTTTGACAGATTGATTCTATTCTGTGGTTCAAAAAGTTATTAAAAATAAATAAATAAAGAAAAGAAACGTCACATCGTTCGTACGTGATGATCTTTACATACATTTCTATACAACAAAGATGAATTTTCTAAATTAATAACTATAAAACCTGTAAAACATCAACGTAGCGATAGCAATAATTTATTTTACTTATTTAACATGGAAGGGAATGGTGCGGTGTTGTGTGACAATCTAATTAAGTGGTTGCAGACGCTTAATCTCACTGATAAACATGGGAATCCAACTGGTAATGAATTTAACTAGTATACGGTAGTAATTGAACCTAGAGCGGTGGTATGCACTTAGTAATAGTTGTGTGTAAGTCTGAGGCTATTCAAGCAATCTGACAAAGATACAAATTGTATTAGATGTTGACCTTATTAAAAACTTAGGTTAAATATTATCCTGACATTTTAAAAACGTTATTACTATCAATCATTCATCATCCTTTGAAATGATTAAACTGCTATTTTCATTGCTTACACTATTAAGACTGACAGACGTATAGTCATAATTAGCAACTCTAAAGACTGATAATAAATTTTTGGTAAAGTTAGGTTAGATAGCTTAACATCTAATTATCAAGTTCATAAAATACAGGAGATAATTTATAAATTGTTTGATAAACTAATTTTATATTTAGTTTTGTCATTTTGGGTTGAAAATTTTGTTCAAACAATCTTAAAAGATTAGTTTCTTGAGGTACATAATGACACAGGATAAATGATCAATGATATGAGATTCCTTACCCAGAGACATGCACATTTATATGCCACGAGGCCACATTTCAAATTCCAGACCTGCATCTGTCACTTTTTATTTCACACGTTATTCTCATAAGTTATAAACATTTTATTCTTTACAGAACTATCTGATGGTGTGGCTATATCAGAAGCCCTTACCCAAATAGCTCCAGAATATTTCACACCGGCATGGAAAACCAAAATCAAAACAGATGTGGGGCATAACTGGAGACTAAAAGTGAGCAATTTGAAAAAAATATTGGAAGGCGTTGTTGGTATGTAGTTCTGATATTTGTCACTTTATTGTACCACATATCCATACTAATATCATAAATGTGAAAGTAACCCTGTCTGTCTGTTAAGTTGTCACGGCTAAACAGCTAGACAAATTGTGATAAAATTTATATGGAGATAGTTTGAAGCCTGAGGAATAATAAAGGGTACTTTTTTTTTCAAAAAATCAGTTTCTGAGAAGGGTGAATAGGGGACGAAACTTTGTATTACGCGGGTGTTAGCCGCGTGTAAGATCTAGTAATTTCATGAACACTGTTCCAAGTTTATGACATTAGGTACTATTATTTATAAAAAAGTAAAGTATAAAAGTCAAAATTATTCATTGTAAGGAATTGTCGCCTTGGCCGAAGTCGGCTAGGAAAATCATCATCATTATTTATACTAATAATAAAGCTGAAGAGTGTTGTTTGTTTGTTTGTTGGTTTGAATGTGCTAACACTGAAACTAAAAAAAAATATTTTATTTCAAAATTTATTTTGTATATGATAGCTACATTCATGAGGATGGTTATAGGCGGTTTAACATCACCCTACAACCCTTAGGAGCCGAGCAAAAGATATAAATGGCGCGGTGGGGCGGTAGTCCATGCATTCAAAAATGGAGGAAATGGGGTAGTTAACTTTGTATGAACAAAAACTCTGACAAACAAAGAATCTGCGCGGAACAACTAGTTATTTATAAATGTGATAGTGTGTTTGTTGGTTGGTCCTGTCATTCAGCAATGGAATAGCGGATTGCTGTGATTTTTTGCATAAAGATAATCATGTGGACTAGAGAGTCATTATGGCTACTTTTTATCCTAGAGGTATGCAAGGTTCTTGTAGGAGCATTGCTGGAGCTGCGGGATAATTCTTGTTTATCAAACATTGTCCATCAGATAATAGTGGGATGTTAACTAATAGAGCTTATTTTATTGGTGTTCTGTTAAGATTTTGGTTTTGTCCAACCATTAGACTTTCCTAGTACACTGCTAGCTGTACAGTGGATCATATTGTAGTCAATATATTGAATTTATTGAATTTCTCCATCATAAGTATTTAGGACATGCAGTGTAAGCATTTCAACATAAATGTATAAGAGACTTCCAACTTGTCTTCAGGAGTAGTAATGCAACTATGACAAATTATAATAAGAATGTGTTCCTGAGCAGTAGAGATTAGTTGTTGTGACGAGCTAATATCTCAACTACTGGACATTCATATACTCCCATTGCTACTATTACCACAAGGCATTGATGGGACAAGTGTCTTTGTGGCTCAAGGAAGGACATGAAGAAACGAGGAAGGTGGGATGCCGGAAGTGTCTTCACCATGCTACTCGATGTGGATTGGGAACGGGATTAGTGGCCAGCCATAATTAACCATGTTTTAAAGCTCTTTCTCTAAAAATCACTTAACATAATCTTCATTCAGTGTTTTTTCACTAACAATTATGATGTAATTTGAAACAAAATGGTACCTACTTTTAGATTACCATCAAGACATCTTAAACTTGAGTCTACTAGAATTTACCCGACCTGATGTGGTGAACATTGCTGAAAATGCTGATCCAGCAGATTTAGGAAGGCTGCTGCAGTTGGTTCTTAGTAAGTTTTGATTTTAATAACTTATTATAAAATCTGTTTTGGACAATATTAATGTTCTGTCATTGCCGTCATGGGTAAAAATTCTGGGCTTAACTTCAGGCCTCTGTACAAATTGGTATTTTTGTATAAAAATATCTACTCAAATCGTGAGCTGAGTTCAATACATGCCGTGGTATCCTATTGCATCTCCATTTATTTCAATGAAGCTTGTAACCGAAATTACGTTTGTCGTTATTTAGCTAGGTTGCCACACGTTCGACAGATTCCTAAGCATTGTAAAACGACGTATGTCAATTTTTAGTTTAGCTTAATTGTACCATGTCAACTATAAGTAGACGCAGTAACTTTGTTTTTAGCAGAGGGCGTTTAAGCATCCTTCTCTCATCTACTTTCTTCGTTTGCCCGTGATAAGTTATGCCTCCGCGATGGCGGTGTTGTTGTGGATAAGTTAAATAGAACTATGTGAAAACGCAATAAAGTATTTTTCACAGAGAACGTTAAGGAGAGAGAAGCTTTCATTTGTGTGTACGTTTGATAATTTGTAAACTCATAATAGCTCTACGAGCCCTCGACAAGCCTAGCCTTCGAGTTAATAGTGCGCATTCCCTATGGTATGACGATTTTTTATCGTTGGAAACACCTTAAAATAGTGGACGATGGTTAATCGTGAAATCGTGGTAATGTGAACAGCTCCATTTAAATGTACCAGTCGCGACTGTTTAAACGACTTTCTGTCGTCATGACATCGTGAGAACCCGCCCATAAGCAAATAACATTGGCATCCACATTGCAATCTCTTTGCGTCAATCAGTTCCTGGAAATATAGTGAATTTTAACATTTGGGTTTAAAAAATATCTAGAATTCATCTAGCTACAATTAAATCTGTTCTGTATTCAGATTGATTGAAGCCATCATGTATAATATTATGTGCTTATTTGTCTTTGCGATTCAAATAGGTTGTGCAGTCAACTGCATCAAGAAAGAAGAATACATAACACGCATTATGGAGCTGGAGTTATCATGTCAACGGTCCATAATGCAAGCGATACAGGTAATCGAATTATACCAGCTTCAGTTGAGGGTGGCTATTTATAATCATTGTGTAAACAGTGCTGCGCTGAGATAGGCATTTGATTTGTATAAACCGAAAGTTTAAAAACCAGTCGGTTGGAATCTCTCACATTTTTCGGTTAGTGCCTTGAAGTGCGTAACAGTGTTACGAAATTCAGCTTAGTAAAGCGTTATATAATGCTCACGAATAAATAATTACTAATTGGCTTGGGGAGAATTAAAACTCGTGTATCAAAAACATAATATGCAACGTTAAACAGGGCGTTACATTGTGGTCGTTGCAAAAATTCAATTAGCAAGCGATCTTACTCAAGAGCACTTTCGGCGGTGCATAGTAAATTGTTATTGCTTGCGCCGTTGAAACACGTAGCCGCTTTAGATACGCACATTGCCGGCCTCGGATCACGACAATTCGTACCGTGGTGGTGCATGTAATGTCGTTAGTTAGCGCTTCAGTGTATAGTAGGTACTTTCTTGTTAGATTATCATGTCATTCTAATACATGTGACGCGAGATTTAGATAGCTCATGTTGATCAAGCGTGTTCCATTGCATTTTTTATCGGTTTGTTTATTTTAATTGTCGTTCGATGTGATTGAACGTGATTTTTTGTTTAACATTTCTTGAATACGGAACATTCAATTCGACACGTGTTTTCGTGTGTAACGGCCGAGGCGCGCAGTATTCAAGCAGTGCATCTCTGGCCGGAGCGATTACCCAATTCGCGTAATTGGTTAGCCGGCTCGTAGTTTCGCAATAGTTCAGTAATGCTTGCAAACGGTGCACTGTTTCATTCAATAATGATTGTTCCATTCGACAGGAACTGGAGACTTTAACGTTAGGTGTGAATCGTGGCAGTTTGCACGTAGAGGCCGTGGCCTTAGACCAAACGGATGCTGACATGAGAGAGGCGCTCGCTCAACGGTGCCATGATCTCGACAAACAGGTGAGTCAATTGCATTCAATAATCTTCCAACATCTATCAATATTATTGGCACTTTAGAAAATATATGGGATCGCTCTATGATACTATGAATTTTCATTTATGTTGTTGAATTCGTATTTCAGTCGATAGTGAATCTGACAGGTCCCAGGTTCAATTCGGCGGAGTCGGGTCTTGAATAAGTGTTACGTTTTCTGTATGTGGACACACCTGTGTATAAATTATTATTATCTTTGTATCATCCTCAAAAGGAGGATTCCTGTGGGAACACGCTGTTAACTGTTTTATTTCTTCCATACTCGAAGGGCACAAAAAGAACCGTATCTATTGTTGTAGAACAGTCGAAAATAGCTTTATGAGCAGCATTTTAACAATAGGTAAATTGGAGTCCGTGATATAAAAATTAAGGTAAATAGTTAAATGGAATAATATGCTTTTCATATGTCACCTAAACATAATCAGTAGTTTTTAGATATTTTGTGTGTGTGTCTGTATGTCTGTGTGTCTGCATGTCTGCCTATCTGCACTTTTTTCTCGTAAATAGACGCCGAAACCGCTGAACGTATTTTGGTTAAAATTTTCAGGGATGGTAGAGGGCGTGCGGACTAGCTTACCGTGTAGGATTTATTTTATGTCGATATATTAAACGGTTTTATAGTTATGGCCCTTAGCGTCTGCACCCCAAGAGTCCCATTTATTTCACACGGCCAACATAAGACTATTAATCCTACATTAGATTCAGTGAAATTTCTTTGTATTGCAAATAAACTTTACTGTTTTAATTTTGCACTCCCTAGTTGATAGTAATCTTACCATGTTAAAATTCATTACGTCTATTTACTTTATAATATATGAAATCGCAGGTTTTGACCAAAGTTGTCAGCGTTGGGGTGCGTTCTCACTAGGTGGTGACGATTTTTGTCGTTGAAATGTCGCCTTAAAAAGTCGCTGACGACAGTTAATCATGTTGTGGTAATGTGAACAGCTCCATTTAAACGACACGACAGTTGTTACGACATAGCGGGAAAACGTATTTTTTCGAATAGACATACTTGCTGTTGGCCCTATTGGCCCTATATGATCGCAAATTTTAACGTGCCGCAGGTAAAAATTCTCCAAGAGGAGAAGATGACTCTGCTTAGCGAAGTGAGCAGGCTGACGGCGGCGCGGGAGGCGGCCGCCGACTACGAGACCTCAGAAGCGCGCGATCTGGACGAGGCGGGCGCGTCGCTGGGGCCCGCGCACGCCGGCACGCTGCGCTACAGCAACATGCGTGCTCAACTCGACGCGCTTAAAGACGAACTGGACAAGGTCGAGCTGCAAAGGGACGACCAAAGAGCTAGAGCCGACACGCTGGAGCGAGAACTCGCGGTGCTCAAACTTCGGAGCGAGGAATTGCAGGTGAATAATTCGTTTACGGGCTATTTACTACAGTATCCGAGCATGCGAGAGCCGAGATGGTACTTAAGCTCCAGGTTTAGTGGTCAAATCCAGGGTTTTAAGCCGCCCGAAAGCCTCTGACAAGGCTTGAGAGCTGCCATCTAACGTCTTCACTGCTTCACGTGCCCTCAAAAGTTAAATTTTTTTGCGTTTAAACGGAGGTGAAACGGACGGACCAGTGACGCAGTAAGACCGCGTTTTCGACGACAAAAGAAAACAAAAGAAAGAAGAACCGATTCTGTATGGTCGCGCCGCTGTCGTCCCACCCGTCGCTGTCGATGAAAACGCGGCTTTGGAGCGGCCTAGCGGAGACTTATCATATTATAATTTCCGCGTTTTAGATAGCGGCATCGGAGAACGTGGCGCTGAAGGACGAGGTGGATGCGCTGCGCGAGACGGCGGCCAAGGCGGCGGCGCTGGAGGCCACCGTCGCCTCCTACAAAAAGCGTATGGAGGAGCATGTCGACCTGCGCAGACAGGTAAGTGCTCGCTTAGATGCGAGCTCATGGCAATTCGCTCATAAGCCTTAGGAACTGAAGTGATCACTTTTATTTGCTAGCCATATAGACTCGCCATGAGATCTTCTTGATAAAAATGACATGTTTATAACGTTCGCACACCCATTTCAATTGGCAGGTGAAACTGTTGGAGCGCGCAAACACGGAGCACGTAGAGCGCGCCATCGAGCAGGAACAGGCGGCGCTGCGCGCTAACGCCGTGCGCGCACAGCTCGACATTTACAAAAAACAGGTCATCATCCATAGCATTATTAGCGTTGTAACGACGTTGTAGTCGACGATCGTGGTCCCGGGCGTTACCCCTGACTGTCAGCTCGCTACGGAGTCTTCTGATATTAAAGCTAGTGTTGGTATTGTTACAAAGGCTTGCAATTTTTTCTCTCACATCACAGGTGACAGAACTGAACGAGAAGCTGGACGCGGAGATGACAAAGGCGGACAAGTTGGAGATCGAAAATAAGCGGCTCGGCAGCCGCGCGGCGGCGCTGCAGCGCGAGCGGGACGCGCTAGCGCAGGAACGGGACGCGCTGAAAGACAGCGTCGACGAGCTGCGCTGTACCACCGCCGCCGCCGGTCTGTATTGCACCCACACCCCTGAACATGCGACCTTGCACTGCTCCCACACCCCTGAACACGTGACCTTGCACTGCTCCCACACCCCTGAACACGCGCACCTGTTATGCAGTCAAACCAAACCATCAAATAAAATTGTTGTTATAAATTTCATCAGGTTCCAGAGAAGACAACGTCTCGCAGGAGATGATACCGAACGATATGAAAGAGCGTTTAATAAGATTGGAACACGAAAATAAACTGTTGCGGCAAAACCAGGGTGCGCAGGCCGACAATGCTTCTGTCCAGGTAATATACATCAGATACTTTGACTTGACCAGGCGTAAAACGTATAATTGAAAATCGCATTGTCTGAGGTCGTCGCCACTTGCATAAACGAAACCATTTATAACCGTTAGAATTACTTATAATAATACACAGGACATATATGACTATAGGACTATAGGTTTATAGAATAGAATATCTTTAAACAGGTATTATCTGTATAAAATAGAAAACAACACTCGAACATCCAAACGACACACTTGAAGCGCATTTCGGACTGCGTGCCTCGTGCCACGAAATTCAGTGCGGCGGCGATAACCGTCAGTCGCTATTCCGAGACGTTATCATAATATTTATCAACTCTCGGCGAACAGAGTATAGATTAGTTAAGTCTGTTCCATTGCAGGCGTTACTGGAGGACTATGCGGCTCGGCTGGAGAAGCAGCGGGCGAGCTGCCGCGAAGCGCACCAGCGCATCATGCAGCTGGAGGCCGTGCTGGAGGCGCCGCACCCGCGCCTCGCCTCCGCCATCGAGGACAACCAGAGGAAGTGTGAGTCCACTGAGTGTGTGTGTTATTCAGTGGGGTTCATCTCACGCGGTGGCGTTGCCTTTCCCTTGTGAGGTATTCGGGACTCGAGGTTTCCCTCAATACCCGGGCAGTTTTCTCAGGATGTCGAATGCAACCTAGTGTTTTAGCCCGCTAAAGCGGGGTTGCGGCTACGGTCGCCTTCAGCCGACCTGAGGTAGGTTAGGCAGTCTTCCTCCGACGAGTCGGAGATACCCTGCCCTACGAGCTCCGGAGCTTCAGATGGCCGCGCGACGAGGGGCGCGATCCCCCGTAAATGTTCGTGAGGTCCGTTGTCAGTGCGGTGTGTGTATGTGTGCGCGTGCGTGCGTGCGTGCGTGCGTGTGTGTGTGTGTGTGTGTGTGCGCGCGCGCGTGTGTGTGTGTGTGTGTGAGGGAGAGAGAGAGAGCACTGGCCCAGGGCACGGGTGTCCACAACGCCGCTCCAATGTGGAATGGTGCTGGGTTAGTGGCTGGCTCGGGTTGTGTCGGAAGCTTTAAGGCCGCCCGAAGGCCTCCGTCTAGGCTTCATCATAATCATCATCATATTCAGTTACTTACTTATACCGTACGTAACTTAGAAGAGTCAGTAAGTGCGTGATCGGCTAATTTCCTAATGGAGGCCGAAGTGTAATACAAAAACACCGTAAAATTTATAAACAAAGGTTTAAAAAAAAAAAGCTAATAAAGCGCTACTGGTTCGCCAGCGCTGCAGCTAGAGGAGCTGCAAGCGACGCTGGGCGAGGAGCGGCAGCGCGCCGGCAAGCTGCAGGAGGCGCTGGCGGCGCGCGAGGCCGAGCTGCTCGCCACCGAGGACAAGTACCGCAAGTGCGTCGAAAAGGCCAAGGAGGTCATCAAGACTCTCGACCCGAGGACCACTGGTGAGTTGGATTGAATGGATGAACGAATGCTATTTATTTGCAGTAATCGTAGATATATTGAATTCATAATTGTAAACTAAGCTCTTTTTTGCTCTAATTAGCCGTTTTGTGGCATGCAAATGTCATATTAATCATGTTAATTAAACAAAAAATGTATGGACATAAATTGTCTGCAAAGTAATATTTAGTAATTATACAACACTAATTAAAGACATGTAAAGCATTAAATTAGATTTTTCAGGTCTTCAGAAATGGTATTGTAGATTTTAACTTATCAATCAATAGAGTCCCTTGTAAGAATCATATTCTGGAAAGCAATTGTTGCAAGTTGTGCGTTGGTTAATGACCATGACTGACGAGCTGTGGGTCTTTAGTATTTAGTTAACTTTAGTGGGTGTTACTTATATTGCAGGCCAGCAGTCACTATCAGACATTACGCTGGGGTACTCAAGAGGAACTCACGCCACTCCCGCCGTGCGCAGCGACGCCACGCCCATTAACAACAATAGACACGAGTGAGTATTCTTATTTCTATATTTTTCTACGAATCTTCGTCTCGATCTAAATAGTAATCCCTTAGCTACAACTACAACCCATAAGCGCATGGGTCTCTTCTTACCTGAAGATTTGAAGTGTGTCGGCGTTCTACACTACACCAACTAGTGTCGAAAGTTTTGTGAAGCCAGCGCTTTAAAACGTGAACGGTTTAAGTTATCTTGTCTCCCTCGAGACATTGAAAATTTTAAATGTGCGAGAGAGAGAGAATGCGTAACTAAATATATTATGAATATTATGATACATACCAAAAACATTTAAAGATAAAAATATACATGATTGTAATAATGTATAAAAATTATAATTATTAGGTGTCGGAAGGAGAATGTTACGTTATGTTAGTTATTATTTATTCTCATATAGTTTTTGTGTATACAGAGTGTTTCTTTTAAATGGGACAGTTAGGGGAAATCTGAAACTGTAACAAAGACAGTAAAACTATGTTAGGAACCACTTCATATATTTTTATAAAAATAATTTTGGCATATTTTAATTTGTGGTCAAGCGTGAAAGTTCCACAGAAATTGATGAAATTGACCAAATTTTTTTGTAATTCTATTCGACTCAGTTTCGTGTCCGTATCATTTAATTGTACAAGAGGAAAAAAAATCCCTTCAGCGGAAGTTGGTCAAAATTAATAAAAACTTTTTATACAATTTAAATACATAGTTACACTTTAAATGGTCGGGTTTTAGACAAGTTTTGTATGGGGAACTCTGAAACCATAATGATGTACAGGGAAACTTTCTTAGACCTCATAATATCTTCTTATAAAGTAATAAAGGCTTTTTTATCTAATAGTTGGAGCAGCAGTGGCACGGGCAGTGAGGAGGCGGCGCGGGCGGCGAACACGGAGCAGCGGCTGCTCGCGTCCGCGTGGTACCAGCTGGGCGCGCGCTGCCACCGCGACGCGGTCGACGCGCGCTTCGCCCTGCTGTCCGCGGGGCACTCGTTCCTCGCGCGCCAGCGCCGCCAGCCCCCGCGCGCGCGGCACC
>DWMR01000985.1:0-10492 GCA_018245355.1 Dalla costala | reverse complement strand
TTATGTATGTGCGTGTACATCTAATTATTATATTGTGCACCCCTACCTCCTTTTCCTTACACTTGTATTCCATTGCGTTTCAATGGTTGTCTGGAAGAGATCGCTCTTTGGTGATAATACAGCCAATTGTGCGTCGTTTATTTTGTAATGTTTCTGTGTATATTTACTGTCTGGTGTGCATTAAAGGAAATTTGTATTGTATTACATGGGCAATTAACGGATATTTAGTCATTTTTCGATTACGCATTTGAGAAGGTACTTCCTTGGAGAAGATTGGGGGTCAAATCTCGCTCGCGATGAAAATTTTGCAATTCTAAAAATGTTCAATGTCCAAATATTCTTAAATTACGAGAGTTTATTTTTACGACGAAGCTAGTTCCGTCATTCGTCCTTTCTTCTACGATACCTAAGTACTAGGAATCCTGAGAATACACAAAGTGAACTTGGCTCAGTATAGCGTAGAGACAGCATAACAGATAAATGGACGCCACTTAGAATTGATAGCGGGCGTACGCGAGCGTTTTCCGAACGATCGCCGGCCGCGGTACTAATTAATTAGTTTAACGATTGCACTGTGACTTGCAGCGACTGTTCGGAAACTGTGGATTATTTTTAAATAGATGGCCGCGACAAGGTAGTTTGGTCAGCAGGAAAGGTGGACGAACCTTTATATGGTTACTGAGTTACATAGGCGACGTCTGTAGAGAAACAATTTTTTGTTTCGGTCGAACAGGGTGAGTGATCCGTTTCTGGGGGTGTAATACAAAAAACGAAACGATCGCTACGTTCGGACGGATCGTACGGATCGTGCGTTTACTTAGCTTAGCACGAATGTCCCCCGAAAGCAACGTTCAATCGAAGTTAGTGGTTTGACAGTGTTCCTTTCGTGGACCCTAACACGAAAGTCAAACCACTAACTTCGATCGAACGTTGCTTTCGGGGGACTTTCGTGCTAAGTAAGCGCACGATCCGTCCGAACTAGCGTTCGTTTCGTTTTTCGTACTAGACCCCCTGAACGATCGAGGACCGCGCAGCGTAAGTAATAAGATCTAAGAAAAATAATTCAGCGTCCCCACTCACCTATCTCCGCTATTTACCACTGGGCTAGCATCGCTTTTACCACTGCGCTGTCTCCACTTTTTACGACTGAGATGGCGCCCGTTTTTACCATTTGGGTATCACCGCTTTTTACAACTCGGCCATAACTGCTTTTTTGACCATTCAACTATCACCACTTTTAAACCCACATAAAATTTGCCTTCCTCAACATAAACGTCTAATGTCCACTTGAGCTTATGTTAAGCGGAGTAACCACCCACATGATATTAAAATAGCGGCTTAATCTCATTTCACCACGGGGTGGGTCGCGTGTGACAGATTCAGTTAACATATGATTGTATATTTATTGTTAGTAAATCTATTTGCCATTGCAAGAATACCTTATAGGTATCTGTTTATAGTTCAACAGGCCCTAATGAAATGTTTATCGAACTTATACCTCATACCAGTACTATAAAGCTCGACGAATGGTAATAAAAAAGTTTCCCTAAAGAGGACAAATAATGTAGAAAACTTTTAAAAGCTCCGGAGAGGAGAATAGTCTGGTTAACATAATAGCTAGGAAGGAATAGTCGCGAGTATGCTGGGCGTTAATGAATGGTGCTACAAGAAAAACGTACTAATAAATTAACGTTATTATTCAACCCCAGGTTGGAAGGTTTATTAAAATTTAAATAGCACTAAATTGGAGGAATTTATTAAAAAGAATCATTTAAACTCAAAAAGTTCAAAAACTTTAAGTTCACAAACGGCGGATATAAAATAAATACATAATATGCCAAAAAAACATAGGTACCTACCTACACACGAAATGATAACTCGCCATTTTTTACGTCGGTTAAAAATAGCGCTGGCAGTAAAATACAGTAAGAACTACGAGAGACAATACATCATCTCTCAATACAAGAAAATATAGACTTGTTTAATTTGAAGACGCCTTTCAATAGAGTTCGCTAATAGATACACCTACATACTACGTCCAAGAGCTCAAGCCTCGACACCAGAAATGTTGTCATATCCATTGCTACGGTCATGGCCTGCAGTAACCACTTACCACCAAATGAGCTTTCTGATACAAATATATTAAACCTACTAAGTATTATGCCCGATTCATACCTTTCGTACTGCCGACCAGGGCAGTCCTACGACCTATTACCACGCAGAAACGACATGAATTGCTTCAAGAGTAGTCTTAAACGTGTCCTCCAAGGCCAGCAAAGCACTTATGATAGGTACCTATGGTACCTACTGCCTATTTGTAAAAAAATTACTTACCCGAAGTCAGTCACAATAGCATTGCTTAGTCATAGGCGTTTATCGTAAGTTAACGGCAACGAAATTGCGGGAACAATCTAGTCTTGTATAAGTAATGAAGAAATATTGAACAAACGTTCTTAAAAACCTAACGTTCTCAAATAAAAAAATAAATGAACATGCAATTATCGTCAACATTTATGATGAACAAACAACTAACTACAATCTAAAAGTCAAACATATTAACTACACTACTACTAACATGATTTCGGAAGTGGTCTTCCATCGAGTGAAGTGCCCAATTAATTTTAGTGCTTAATTATCGATTTCCCAGCAATTTATTGTTCGGAGTCTCTGAACGAGGAGTGTTTATATTTCCAGTTGCGCCTTTTATTTATTTGGCATTTAAATTTTGTACGATTTATATAATTTTTTTATTGCGTTTAAGTAGCTAACGATGCGGTTTACCTGAAGGTTACATGGAACGGCAGTATAAGCACAGGGTATAAGTTTATGGCAGCATAAACTTAAAACAAAATAAATTACAATTTATTTTTTGCTTATCTAGGTTTTGCGCACATTTATAGTTGCATAATTTTCGGAATAGACTCCATTCTGTTTCCCACTGCTCGGCATGAGTGCTCGTCTTCTCACATTGGGCTGGTAACACGGTAAATAGACGCATAATACCATTTATTTAAACCCACTATAAAAATATCTCAATAAGATTGAATAAACGACTCTAATAATATCAAAAAAATCAGAAAGTACAGTGCTAAGTAAGTACCTATCAGTACAGATTAGGTATCAATCTAGTATAGAAAGCCACTATCAATCTCATACAAGAAGCGATGATATTCTACCACTGCTGATCGGAGATTTTAGGGGATATGAGGATTAGAGGATTTGAAAATGTAACGTAAGGGGGTGACAACAAAGGAAAGAGACAATTAAGAAGACAACTTAGACTTTATTTAGTGGACGACATGATTACCCAAGGAATTGATGATACAGGAAAGGACTACTTAGGATGGAGGACTGATGATATTGGGAAGAAGACAACTTTAGTAATGTGATGAGTTGGACATGAGCCGTTATTTACTAAAGTTCGGGTACCTACCTAAATTATTTTCATATTGTTCGTAATAATTAAGACGATCACTCATTCCAAAGGCATGAAGTGAAAGTCTAAGCGTCATGGGCGATATTAAAGTGGGTTCGACAACAATTAGAATCCTCGATCTGTATTCTGTTTGTAAAATGTTTGCATCGTATGTACTAAAAATGTAGCTTCAGATTACCTTTCCATTTCAATCCTGAAAACTTCAAAACTGTCCACCAAAACGAAAACATTATAATTTAAAAACCCTCGATGATTTAAGAATCGTATCTCCTGGTCTTAATATTATGGACCATCAGAACAGCTCTTTACCAAAACAACAGTTGAAATTGAAGCATGCATTTGGGAGTTACAGACAGACAATAGCATCAAACCTATACAGTCTCGTCTTTTAACATCGGAGGTTAAAAGCAAATCGACAAAGCTGAAACTTGTTCGTTATTTTAATGGATGTAATGTATTCGAATCTTATGCATAAATACAGGTCATTCGATTTATAAATCAACTTCGAAATCGATTTCAACAAGTGGCTATTAATTAAGTTGTAGTTAGATTAGAAATTAGATAGAATAACCGTTGGGCGGCGATGGTGTCTGATATATGGCCGGCCAGGTACAGTCGGGAAGTAAAATTTGATCAATTTATGCCTTATATTTAGCCCGCGAATGGTTAAGTTTATATTTAATTGACATTTAATACCCTGGTGTGGTGCAAATGTTCACTAAGCGTAGACGAAAGACAGCTTTTTTTTTTTTTTATTATTGACAATATCAGTGGGCAGTATCTAGAATTGTTAGGGTCTGAGACTTATAAGTATGTACCTACATTAATAACAGTACTGAAGTGTTAGGCACGAGACGGCTAATTATGTTAAAATGCTAAGGATGCCGGATGCTAAATGACAGGATGATGTACGTATACCGATGGGGAAGAAGTTGTTGGAATGGTTATCCCGATTCCAGAAAAGGTGCACAGGCTGTCCAACGACTGTGGGCTGACTGGAAAAGTCTGTGCCAATCTGCTGGATTCAGAGGTCACTGGACCTGTTGGCTTGGAGCAACAAGCAAAAGAACTACTTCCTTAACACCTCTATTGGCATGTTACATTGTACTAGAAGTGTAAAGTTCAATAAATCAGTCGTTACATAGCTAAAGTATAATTTTCTTGTGCCCCGCTCCTATACACAACTTTGACATCTGTCTCTACCTGTACCTACTAAAGTTACAAATGCAATAGTGTGCGAGTGGTTTGCTGGTTTGTCCTTCTTTCACGCAACAACGAAGCAACCGACGAGGAAGCACGTGTGTTTTTGAGACAGATATTTATGAACCGGAAAGTGGCATAGGCTTTATACAAAAAACATATCCCCTACGCATGTAGAAATGGGGAAGAAAGTTTGTATGGAAAAACGAAATAAAATTTTATGGTACTGAAGATGGCAACAACCGATTTATAAGAACCTGTGACACCGGTCGATGTCAGTAACATTGCCAAGTGCATTGTTTCTGCTGAATATTTAAATTAAGCTCCTCTCAATGAGCCAGATATGGCAGATTTGGATCTGAACTATAAATAACCCAAGCCCTGTTATCTCCTTGCCTGTACTGCAGTATAAAACCATACACGTAAAGTAATAAACTAGGAACTACGAACAATAGATAACTTTACCAACATCTGTTCAGATCTCCTACAGAACCTAGTATTATTTTAGTGAATGCATTATCATGTAGGTAGGAGTAGTTCTGGAATTGAATCGGTATGTATGTACTCGTATGCTAGGGATGTGCGATTATGTTTGCTTCGATTCATAGGATGGTAATGGATCGCTTGCTGTAGTTAAATTTATAATTCCGATCAGTGATCTCTAAGATCGGATGGATGGAAGGTTTTTGAATTCCTAATCTCCTAAAAATTAACAAAGTATTTTGGTCACATACGTATGTATGGCCGTCCCCATGGTCTGTTTCATGTATTAGGCAGGACATAAAACTAGTAATGAATGATTATTCGCTGTTAGTATGAATAAATAGAGCTTTATTTCGAACTATTGAGTATAATATTGCAGATTATCAAATAGAGTACCTACTTGTTTACATGATACCATGGCAGAAAACACGTTCAGTTTTTTTTTTTCGCGATTCTTTATCGTATGTTGGCATGATTGCAACACATCAAAAATGTAACAACAATGTAACACTTTTTTTTCTATCTTGTCAAAATCCAACAAACCTTTTCAAAAAACTCTACTTTAGTAACTAATTAGTATAACTAATAATAGTAACTAATTCATGTTCAAGAAAACCAGTATATTTTCTTGACAACATCGGTTTCAACACTACTCGTACTGAAATTTGCCTCAGACATTTGTGTTAGATAATAATCAATTTCCTGCTGCTTTCAAAGCTAGGAGCTACGCAGATAAAGCTAACACTCGGAAAGAACAGCTGGGAATGGATACGCAGTGATAAGCCTAGCACTAAAAGCTAAGCCTAGCTCATATATCAATATATAGGGTTTAGTATGTAGAATTCGACTCTGAGTAGTCAGGTACATAATAATACACGACTCTGTGTCAGCACCACAACGTTACCCTTCACTGCAGTGCAACTGTTTTCCGGGATCATATCGCACCCCTAGTAATGTGAGACCACAACTCAAAATTTTGTGTTTTCGGGTTTTTTGTTAAATGGGCTCAATATCCACTGTTCTACACAACGCCTTTCATGGAAAGAGAAACAAGACAATAGTAAAGCGAATACTTTAATAAAATAATAATTATAAATGATTATGTTATGAATAATCAAGTAGGTACCTACAAAATATTAAGTTTACTGAATCTTTAAGCACGTTTTCCCAAAACTTCGATTTTTGAGATATGCCCTTACGTTACTAGGGGTGCGATATATACACTTATTATTGTAAATGCGAAAGTGTGTTTTTGGTTGGTCCTTCTTTCACACTACTACGTAGCAACTGATCGTCGTGATTATTTGCATTGAGATGGGAGTGACGTAGGCTACTTTTGTACAAAAATCATTTTATACTTCATGTATTACATTCTGCATCATAAAGGGGTAGAATTAGAAATGAAAATTTGTATGGAAACACGAAATTTACGCGGGTGGAGCCGCGGGCAAATTCTAGTCAGAGATATATGAAAAATCGTGTTGAGATAATCATGTTATTACCATGATATCTGTCTATATGTAAATACATAGGTAAATCTAATCAGCACCCTCTTAACATCATTCACTGAGCACTGAGATTTAATCAAAGCTGAGCGGCGTAAGGTCAAACTTTTACGAAATTCGCAATCACGTGCATTCAGATTTCAAATAAATCATCTGAGCCCTCTAAATTGGCTGTCAGCGTTCGACAAATAAAAATTGCAGAGTAAACATGAATGGCATATGATATTTCTTTTTCATTAATCTACCTATCAATAATTATTATGGCACCTTGCCGATTGAGTCATCAATTTTAATTACGTATCCGCTGGCGTGTCAATACAAATAGAACTGTCCAATCTGTCTTGTCCATGTGTCCGTTGAAGCGTACACAAGGACATAGATACAATACAATAGTTGGCGGTATTTCGAGACTCATCATTGAATAATGGATGTACTGATTCTGATCAATATGTATAAATAGGTCAGGGGTCACGTTGACTAGCTTTCGCCGGCGGTTCTTTGAGTGCTGAACTGTTGACAAAACGAGTGACAGTGTTAAGCAACGTTAGCCACGGTTGGTGGTAGCGTTTGTGTGCATGGAAGGACAATGGAGGGATGTGAAGAAGAGGAGGTCCAAGTCCGCTTTGATTGAACGTCGTCGTTCAAGTGCGCGTTGATCAATGTTACCACGATCAAATTACCATCTAAATAATCGTCAAATCTACTTTGTCGAAGCAGTCTTTGGCTGTGTCACTGCGGACCACTTTATATCGAGGTGACTTAAAGCCTGTACTACAACTGGAGCCATAATATGTTTGAGTACGTTCCTCCCTCAGCTAGAGGTAAACCCAGTAGACATCTTACTTACGCGTTAAGGCCAATTATCTTCATCATAATTATCGTTATGAATAGCCCATCACTCGGTCACTACTGAGCACAGACTGGTCTCAAGTAAGGACACCGCCATGACTAAGCGCTTTTGAATATTACGGAGAACTACAGCGTGCCAAATTTTTCAAGATATTTTTCTTTACCGTTAAACAAAAGATTGCTTAAAACATTTAGACATTGCTTAAAAAAGTAAAGTCGAAACTGCGATTGATATTCGATCTCCAGCCAGTAAAGTAAGTCGGCCAGTCAGTCGGTCAAGCTTACTAACTCCGACTCATTCGTACGCATTTTACATCTTCACAAACTAAAGAATGTTGTAACATATCGCCATAACAACATGACCACTACCAATAGTAGATAGAAACATCAATCTAAGTGACCTCTGTGTTGCAACGGATCCGTGTTACTAATAAAACAATTGAAAGTGAGAATCAATGGCTTTCAATACCGGTCATGCCATGTTCGTGTTCGATTTGATGTATGGATTTGTTGATAGCATAATCTTAACACTTGAGAAATACGTTTGAACATACAAAGCCATCTGATATCTAAGATATCCATATGTTTTTTTGCACTTAAAAATACTTTTGATCGGCTAAGAGTTTTGACTGTGACCATTACAAAGAATTTGAATGTTTGTTACCTGTTTTGAATAAAACTTTTGTCGCGTAGGTACCTATACCTACTAGGGCTACGCGTGCCCTTGGATCGAGACTCGAGTTCAAAGCATTATGTACCACTAAGTCTACGCCAGCTGGGAATCGAAGCTTGGACCCACAGAATGTCAGACGGTTAGTCCAGATTGTAAGACTAGGACTTGCTCAGTTTTAGTTACTAAGAAGTGTAGAAGTTATTTATGCTAGTATGTTAGAAATAATCCCCAAATTAATCATTATTTATATTCAATGTTGGTCACATGCGTCGCAACTCCTGGGGAGTGAGATAGTCGCGTCAAGTCAAAGTAAGAATACAATACATGATAAGGTATTACATTATATTAAAAATCACATTATTTATGTACCGAAGATTGTGAGAATAAACAAGCAAACAGATGAATGTCTTAGTCCGAAGGTGTTCAAATTAGCATTATAATAGGTTTCCATGAGATATCGCCTTTCAATTAACAATAAAATTGATTTTCTAGTTAGACTAGAATTAAATTATAATAGAAATTTATGTACATATTTAACTTGAAGGTGTCAAGTAGATATTATATAGGTATATAAATAGTTAATAGTATGATGCGTTTAAATATAATTTCATTTGTATCTTTAGGTGCTCAAAAGAGAGCTGTAATGCTTCTCACTCGGAGAGGAGACCCGTGTTTAATCCATTGAATGCTGCAATCGTAGACACAATAGAAAATCAATTGTGTTTCGCCTAGATATGTCCACTCTACATTCCAGGGGTTAAGATGGACCACTCCAGGGCTGAGGTGTGGAGTATGAAAAGTCATATTTCCCGGGGCTTTGTACTTAATACAGTCCTTTATTATATGCTTGCTCGCTCCGATCGTAAATAAAATGCATTTGCAATGGGTTTTCAAAACCAATTGTTACACCGTCAAACACTATTTGAGACATTTATAAGACTATACTGTTTAATGGCTCTGTTTGGGGTCACGCGATTTATGTTTATCTTCGCCAAAGTTTACGTTTATATGCTTTGGAATAACTTATTCTAATAGTTTAGACATAGAAATGGAGGCACATAGAAGTGTCATTTAGCGATCTTTCACAGCGTAATAAATAGTTATGTATTAAATTTACCAATTTAGTAGGGGTCTGTAACGAGATTGATTCTTCCAGAAATATCGCTTAACATGCAAGAAATAGAAAACAAACGATAAACGTGAGTTGTGAGTTGTGAGTATAGCGTTATATCCCTCGATTCATACTAAGAATCGACGACGCATTTCTATTCCATTTATGATCTGTGGTTTGGGAGATAAGAATGGGTGATTTGAATAAGCAATGAAGTGTTGAAGGTTCGATAGCGCGTCCACGTGCCGTTTTAAGCCTTTGTGTAGATAGTTAAGCAGGTACGCATACCGTATAAGCTTGAAGCTTTTAGCAATTATGTTTAACAGATCTATTAAAGCAATATTTTCGGTTTTTTATGACGAATGTTATAAGAACTTGACTGAAATTGCGGAGGCGAGAGAAAATGTAGGTTCATAGATCTGATGGAACAATCGAACAATGCACCCGAACTACGTGACAAACAGATGCACACAGAAAACCAGCGACATAGCGTGTCCTTTTTATTGCGTAATACATATTAACTACTCTGAGGTAATACTAACTAAAACATCTCTCAGAAGTAGGTACCTAAGTACTTACTTCGAAGACCAGCGAAATAGCGACTCCTTTTTATTGCGTAATAGATACTAACTAAAACATCTCTCAGAAGTAGGGCTTCTATTTAAATGATTTTAATATCATCAGTATCTTTTGTTTTCTCTTAATTTAAGAATTCTATAAGTTTTAATGTGACGAACAATAATAGATCTAAAATAGATAGGTAGGTCAATTTAGTGACTGCCCTAAGATTAACATCTCCCAACGATTCGATTCGGTTATTGTATTGAATGGCAATCATTGCGTATTTTATTCGTTTGCTACAATCGATATGAAAAATAATTATTTCCGACCTCACTGTAGTAGTTAATGGTTGTTGGAACAACTCAGCAGACAATTAATTTAATTAGGAATATTGCAGCATAATCGTTAGCGGTTACATAAGCTACTACCGAATGTTAATAAGAGGTCATTGAAAAAGTTGGACCAAATTGGTATTCGCTTTTTTTAACACGCATGTCTCGGTATCTGACGGAATCTTGTGTATAGACAGTACCTACTTACTAGCTCAGGTGTAACATCATCTAAGCTTACAATGTTTTCGGCAACCTACTTGCGAGTCCAGGGTTCAAATCTTAGGCCCGAAAGTCGCAAGTTGATGTCGAAGTTATGTGTATGCTAGTAAACAGAGGTGTGCT
>DWMR01000984.1:0-10493 GCA_018245355.1 Dalla costala | reverse complement strand
CAAAATTAATAATACTGAAATACATACATATACCTACTATATACAACATACTACATACATATATGATAAATATAAATAAATATCATTGCGTTATAATAAAAAAATGAGATGACTCAACTCAAAATCCTCAACGAACATCTTTACGTCTTTACTTAATATTTTAAATGTGATCTATTTGTTGGTTTTTCATTCTTTCATGCTGCTTCAGAGCCACGTATCGACGTGATTTTTTGCAAAGATGTAGCTCATGGGCCGTTCGGTGACATAGGCTAGTTTTCCTTTATCCTGGTAAAAGACACGCTTCCTGTGGGATCGACAAGGGAATTAACCGCGGGCGTAAATACATGTAGGCTGGTGGTAACCCTAGTGAAATTGTACAAAGGGTACGCACCTACAAATTTCCAATGATTTTCATAAACCGTAAAATATTTTCACCAATTTACAAAAGGTAGGCCATGCCGCTTAAACTCGTTTCGGTTTGATATTTTACCCGCACAACGAACCTTTCAAACATTGATTAATATTAATGACTTCCTTGGGGAACTAATTTGAGTGGATAATGGACCTTTTGTATACTGTGAAAAAGTAATTTGTACGAACTCAGCAACCGTCCAATTAGAATGCGGGGGTATACGTTTTTCCGATGGATCATCAATTTTTTTCAGTTCAACAATATAATAATTTAGGAGTATCTGACAGCTGATTGACATTGTGCTCGAAAATTTAAGGATTCGTACCATTTCGATGCAATAAAGGCTTGTCAAATTTTAACTAAGTACGTGCGTGTTACTACACAAACTCGAATATTGTTGTTAGGTCGTGCAATTAGATAGAGTTGGGGAGAAATCTAACTTTTGTTACCTAATGTTAACACACAAAAAACAACACAATAACGTCCAAGACTCGAGAACAAACATTTATTTGCTAAATAAATGTCTGCCCCGAACGGGTATCGAACCCTCGGCAGTGCAACACATGAACATTAAACAAGGACTGAATGTCGGTTTGCTATTAAAAAGACCTAAGAAGGTTAATAAACTGACTAACTGTCCCTCGTTCAGTCATATTGGAGGTTTGTCACAGATATCCATGGACTGTAGATGGTGGGACTGCATACCCTATTGCTATTCTCGTGACATAAACATAACTTCAAACGTCACTCAACAAGGTTCTAGACAAAATAAATCTTACCTACTATCCATACTAATATTACAAATGCGAAAGTAACTCTGTCTGTTTGTTACGCTTTCACGGCCAAAGCTCTGGGCCGATTGTAATTGTAATGTAATGTTAAGAGGGTTGAATAGGGGATGAAAGTTTGTATTGAAAAATACATTGACGCGAGCGGAACCGCTGGTAAAATATAGATCTATAAATGTGAAAGTTTTTATTTGTTCGAAATGCCTTCACGGCTAAAACCATACAACCGATCATCATGGAATTTGGTAGACAGGTATTTTAAAACACGGAGATGAATATAGGATACTTTTTATCTCCAATCATCGGCATACAACATAAAAACATCATCAATTTAACGTGGACGACAGCGGGAAACAGCTAGTATAGTAATAATACTTATCCAATTAGAAGTCAAACTTTATTGAGTTAATATCCAGTTCTTTAGACTAATCCCTCTCCTCATTTCCTTCCTTATCCCGATGAGTTTCGTCGCAAGCATTAACATCGCTTCCAAACTTAATCCTTCTTATATTTTGAATGCCAAAGTTTGTAAGAAACGACGGATCAATGGGTAGATGGATGTTTGTTACTCAATCACACAAAAACTTCAAAATGGATAAGAATCCATTTGACGAGTCCGTGGCGCGTTGGTTAGTGACCTTGACTGACGAGCCGTGGGACCCGGGTTCGATTCCCAGCCGGATAACTGTTTGTACTCGGGTCTTGGGCGATACATTGTGTACTGTATCCGCCACCCGCAACACAGGGAATCCTAGTGCGGAGGTGTGAGTTTGAAAGCGTTTTTATATTTATTTATACTTTATTCATAAAAATGGAGACAATATTATTGACTCGCATAATTTTGTTTATGCGGTAAAATACTAGTACCTCAAATACTACAGTGGTGGAAGAAAATCTTGGGATGCTTTAAGTCAATTGGGTTACATCCTTTCAAGCTTCATAGGGTTACAACGATTTTTGTTTTATTTTAGTATTATTTCACATAATTATTATTATTGTTTTAAAACTTATCCTACATCCTACTAATATTATAATGTAAAAACATGTGAGGTTGGATGGTCAGAATGATGGAATGATGCATGATGGATGTACTCGTATGTTACTCAATCACGCAAGAACTTCTGAACGGATTCTTATGAAAATTAACGTGATTATTGTTTGAACCCTTTTTTTTTTTTATCGCTTAGAAATGCATTTACGCATCCCGCCCGGACCTGCAAGAAGTCGGGCGGGTATGTGGGACTCGCCGGCAAGCCGGAATACCCACTAAAACCCAATACCACGCTACCTACACGCTACCATCAACGTCATATTGAGACGCCACGGGATCGCTTGCGCATTACTACCGTGGCGGTAGTTTGAACCCTGGAAAAGGACAAACTTACAATAAACAAAATTATCCTCTAGGAAAATGGATTACGGCATAAAAAAGTGTGAAAAGCAAATTGTACGTTGGCAAATTTATGACAGTTTCATAATGCATTAAATAAATGTAATAAAGACCAAAATAACTTTCCAAAAACCAATTCACCCCTTTGAATAGGTTTTCGTTTAATCCTTTCTAAGTTTCTCTGTGCCCATGTTTAAATCTTACATGAATCCCAAACAAAAACCTAACTGCGAAAAACGCCTAAGCCCCAAAAACTTTACCAAAAAATTCAGCCTACCAAAGTAGTGGCTGCGGCCTAGTCTGCTTTTTCTTTAGTCCATAACCTTACGTCACTCCTATTTTCATTAACAACGCTTCTCTTTTATTTTTATTGCTTTGCACTTGAGCAGTTTTCTTCTGTGTTCTCTCTTTAAGCCACGTAACTCATACTGTATGACTCATAACTCATACAGAAAAATCCTAGATTAATTGAGGTTGTTTATCAGCTATAAGACTTTCAAAATATAAATTTTACCTAATTAAAACAATTTTCCCAAGATCCCAATTTTCCCATAAATCTGGTAACACTAGTCCAAGCTAGGGATTCCTCCCCGACTTAATGAAGGAATTCCGTTTTTATTATACCGAGGCGGTGACGGCGTCTATCTTGCCTTCAGCTTTCTGTAAAATAGTCTAAATTCTTTTAACTATTGCTTTCTTGTCCTGGTACAGTCTGTTGTCAAGTCCTTTGGAAATAACAGATGTTATCTTCTAATGATAAAAACAGAAAAAAATTTAAGGTCTTTAAAGTTGTTTCTCGTATATCATCTTCATAAGGTCTACGCTACAACATCACATATAATCAAACCCATCAGTAGCCCACTATTAAGCATGGGTTTCCTCGTAGAATGAGAAGGGTTTAGATCATAGTCCAGCACGCTGCTAACACACATTATACACTCCAGCACGCGGGTTTCCTCACTATGTTTTACTCACCGTTATATCAAGCGATACATTCTTAATTATATTATTAGACACATATTTGTACACCCTGCCTCACCTTTTCTTCTTTTCTATCCTCTACCCAAAGGTTGTCTGGAAGAGATCGCTCTTTAGCGATAACCCCGCCTTTTGTACTGTGTCTTCTATAGTGTTTTATGGTGCTGTAATTACTTCGTGTGTAGGTACAATAAAGAGTATTCTATCAATCTATCCGTTTATTTAAGCGTGTGATTTGAATACTGGACCTCCCGAGTTGGAGGATGAAGTCTCTACTCGGCTATCACCACTTATACGTCACAGCATCTATTATGAATAAAACGTCTATATTAAACTGAAGTTGGTACACATACCATCTTTAGTGTTAAACGGAACGGGTTGGTATGAATTCCGTTTCGCGTTTTACAGATTCCGTTTGTCGTAGGAACATGAAATTTAATAAAATTCATCGGCATGCGTGCCGAGAGTGGGGTTCTGGTTGCAAGCATGTATATTTACGTATTTGTTCTTCGGTCTTGATCCTTAGTGATGTATGTATGTAGCGTATACAATATACATCCATCGTGATCAACAACCCATCACCGGCACACTACTGAGCGCGCATATCAGAATGAGAATGCACACGCTGTATGAGAACATAATGGAGTATTCTCAGACATGCAATTATATTAAACTGCTTAATTACGCATGCAACTCCAAGAAGTCAGAGATAGTTGCCTGGGGAGGACGTTGGAGCCCTCCAGAAAAATACTAAAATCTTAACCACTCGGCTGTTACTTACACTAATTATAACATAAAAAACTGTATAGGAGTAAGTAAGTAACGTAAGACTTGTTTAATTCATAACTGACGCCAGAAAAGCCTTAGCAATCTAGAACTTGATATTAAATTGAGAAATTTAAATTAAGAGTTTGCAATTTAAATGGAGCTCGAAAATAAAAGGAACTGCCAAGAACGATAGACCGACGTAAGGAAATGATCTTAGAAAATACGGTTCGTTAATTTGAAATGGAATTCGTTATAATTAGAAATTTTTGATGCATTTTATTATAGAGACCGCAGTTTCCTACAGAGAAGCTTTTAAAAAATTTGCTTTTTACAAGCAACGCCGAAAAACTTTATTTCTGTACGTAAGTAGGTACCTGTATTAAAAAGAAATTATTTGGTTTGGCACCCAATCAGATAACAACTTTTTTAAATGAGCTGTTAACGACCCATGATAATTTGACTTTGTTTAATTTTACACATTCATGTTCCTAGTGAAATAAACGTTCAGGTTACGCGGCGAGTGTCAATCGATCTATGTTGTATTGGTATCGAATTGCGGTGGTAGCTACCCAGTCAAATTATCAGAAAGTTCTGCCATCAAACTTTTGTAGCCGTGTACTGAATAGTAATACCACAGAGTAAATAATACTTACTCGGTAGTAATATTGTGGCTGAACTATGCGCGCCTCCTCTCGCACTAAATATCTAAACACAGCTATGTCATATTGGTAATATTAGCATACCATAAATAGCTCACAACCTAGTGCCGTGTATTGAAATGTCGAGCCCTAAATTACATTGTGCAAATACGCCAATGCTGCCGTTTGTACTGTTGACGTAATATACTACTGGGCCTATGCGCTAGGAATATGATATGAGTTAAACAGTTTGGTGTGGTTTTGCTTGGAACGTGCAAACAACGATCCCTCCATCTAACCGTCGTTCTCTGAAATGTTCTTTTATTTTATTAACTAAGGAATCCTCGCGACTTCGTTCGTGTGACCCTTAGGGTTCAGACGCTGAGGAAGTGAGTACTGCTTAAAATATTGAGATAAATCAAGCCTATAGGCTAACTAAAGCTAAGTAAGGTAAGAGTAAAGTAAAGTAAAAGGTAAGGCAGTGTACCCTATACAATCTATGAAAATGTGATTAAAACCCGTTTAGCCATTCAGAGCCAGTTCGCGACAGAAAAAATGCTGACAGATAGACAGACAAAAATTCTTAAAACAGTTGATTATGTTCAAATGTCATATAAATAGTATATTCCATTTAATCATTGACCTTAATTTAAATATCACAGACATACCCTCCTATTTTATTTATTGGTAAGATAGGATATAGGAGTAGGTACTACTGAGCCTATGCGCTAGGAATATGATACGATATAAACAGTTTGGTCTGGTTTTGCTTAGAACATACAAACATCCATCCATTCATCCGCCCTCCAATCAAATGTTCGCTTTTATCATATTAGTAGGAAGTAGGACGGAAAATACACGATTACGGATCTAACGACATAAATGAGCAAACATAAATTACTTATTAATCTCGTTCTTAATTTTGTTATGATATTTATCGCATAAAATATTATTCCTGCTCCCCAAAAACAATAATATATCTGTCGTGAATTGCCGATACTTATCAGATAAGTGGCTTGTCCCGAATCGAACAATTATGAAGCTCATAGCATTCATTTCTTGTTCTATGTTAATTGGGTTTTTGTCTTTCTTATCTTGCTCGTCTAATTTAGTTCCATGAATGTAATTAGTTCGTAGTAATACATTTTTTTATTTAGTTGAAGTAAACAGTGTTTTGTGATTGTCTTTTGTGATTTGAGTTTTTGATATTATATGATGTTTAAACAGAAGATACTTTAATGTAGAGACACGTGAAATGTATATATCACACAATTTAATTATCTATAGATACTTCTGTATATAATTATAAATATAAAAAGGTAAAGTTTGTAGGTATGTGAGTATGTATGTAGGGAGTAATCTTTTTAACTACTGATCCGGTTCTAAAAATTCTTTCACAAATAGATAGCTACCGATAACGATCAATGTAGGCTATATAATATTTTTTTAATTTAGGGATCCTTTTAATAATTCCATTTTTGTAACCCATGGTGGGGGAATGAATGCTCTAGCTGTCGCAATGCCTCCAGGGCATGCCCTGAAAATCAGCGCGAAACATTTTACAAATCTAATAATCAGTCTATTTAACTTCATATTAATCTCTCTAATTAACGTTTTTAATAACTGAAGGCTAACGAATAAGCAGACGATCTACCTCACGGTAAGTGATCACCGTCGCCTTTGGACACTTGAAACACCAGGGGCGACCACATATGTATCGCCAATTCTAAAGGAGATCTCTTTTTGCGCCTTATTGAAAAACCCCAATTCATAGCCCACTGGGAAAACCTCACCCACATTCTACAGCTTGCACGTGTGCGGTTAAAACGATCGCGCGAACTGTTTCGGAAAGGACCGCAACAAATCTAGTTAGCGTATGAAACCTCAATTATTATCGGCGAGTGGTGCGACGGAGAAATGGTGACGAAATCACTGGCCCCCAAATCAACGGTCGATTAAACCACGCCCCTCAAATCTTTCACGCATGCATAAAAAATGGCCCGAGAAGAAACGGCCACAGTGAGGCGGGTAGTGATTGATGTAACACATCCCTCTGGCCCAAAGACACGTCTCCGCCGATAGGCAATCTATCACAACAGAGCACATTTATTTTCTAGCTACGCAAACTGCAGCTTTGACACCAGTATAAAGTCAATATGGCGCCTAAGTCACGGTCCTAACATGAAGATTTATTTGCTAAGTCGATAGAAAGGAAATATTTACAGTTATATTTATTGATAGAAGATTGATTGGGTTCGACGGGCAGGTCAAGGTTTACGGGTGTGCCGCAATAAGTATATTTTTAGTGGGTTTGTTTAAATAAGCGCTCACAGCCGCGTGGTAAGTGTCAATTGGAAACTGATCGCTCCGGTCATGGTCGAAAGTTGGATAGAAGTCCGTAAATGAAAATTTGCCTAACGTTTTTCGGAGAGCACGTTAAGCTGTCGGTTCTGGTTGTTATTGTTCGATAACAGTTGTCAAGAATTTATGGCAGGTTTCGGGCGACCTAAAATCTTGTAACACTTGAGTTGGCCACGCACTACAAGCAAAGGTTTCTATTTGTACCTACTGGTAAATTAACGAACAAGACATCAGAAAAATACCTTTGTAACTTGATCCATACTTAACTACTTTTTCTACCAGTCCAAAGTCAACTTGAAGGGCCTGTAGTCTTCTATCGAATGAAACCTCTGACGCATAAGTTACTTTTTCTACTGTTGTTTTCGTTTGTTTGATTGTGCTGGTTAAAAGAAAGCCAAGTCCATCACAACATAGGTAGGTACCTAGATAACATGATAAGGTTAACAGAGAAACAGTGAATGGAGGTAATTTAGCCCACAGCCTCGGATTTCAATTGGCTGCCTTTGGCATTTATCCTTAACAGTTACGAATAAGTTAAATATAAACTTTAAAAAAAAACTCTTTTTTCCTATATTAAGTAACAAATAACTTTTAATTATATCCATATGCTAATTTTTACTTACTTAAAATAAAATTGTACCTACACTGTAATTTCTCATCTAGTGAAATGTATTTCTTTTGAGAAAATAAATCTTTAACCACAGACCAGCTTCGAATTGGACCAAAATACTGATCACTCACTGGGATTACTTATGTGGATTAATTTCTATTAACACCTATATTCCTATTAATTATTCCTATTAATACCTAATACTAACAAGACTAACTGTCCTATTCGAGGTTTATCATAGATGTCTATCTACGACAGTAGTTGGTGGGAATGCATGCTCTTTTGCTATACTTATCATAAAAAAATTATATGGTAGGTATAACACTATTATAGTCATGAATATGAGACCGAAACTTTATAACTCGACTTTTATCTGGTATGTTAAGGGGAGTTCAGTCGTGTTTAAATAAGTGAGCAGGCACATTTACGACCGAACCTTAAAAAATGGGTTTACAGCAGAAATTGGTGCGACGGTGGTGTATTTAAATTACAGTGACTTATCTAATGGCTAAGCCCGGTTTTGCTTCTCGATTTCAGCCAGAAATTTCCCAGATGTGTCGTTTATTCGCTGGTTAAGTGCCAAGTATCGTTTTCTACTGGAGTTTGCTTAAAACTTCCTCAAGTAATTGAATGGTATTTGGTGATACAATTGCAAAGTTCTAACAGCTATTTTGAATAAAGAGTATTTGAAACACTTTTTAGTCTCCGTTTCAATGGCATTCCCTTTAGTATTAAGCCAAACCGACCGAATAAAAATCATCTTTACAATACAATACAATACAAAGTTTCTTTATTGCACACCAGATAGTATTACACACAGAAATCACATTACAAGATACGACGCACAAATTGGCGGTCTTATCACTAAAGAGAGATCTCTTCCAGACAACTATTGAGACGCAATTGAACATACAAGTGTAAGAAAAGGAAAAGGGTAGGGGTACACTATTACTAAAAAATATATATTCTTCCAAATGTGTACCCATTAGGTACTTATAGCAATATGACCGATAACGGCGCTTCGATACTGGCCTGAACAGCGGGATCCGGAGCGTCATTAATCAATTCAAGAGAAGTACTTCTGACCTGTCCCACTTCTACCGCAAATAATCCAGACAAAACAAAATCAAGATTTTCACTTGCTACACCAGTTGGTGAATCCTTCCAGTTTCAGAGTGTATTTTACTCACTACTCTGTTTTTAACCATCCATACACTTACACATGCATACATAACTAATAAAAGTCGAGACCCGAGAACAAACATTTATCTGTCACTTAAATGTTTGCACCGGCTGGAAATCGCGCCCTCTCTCAGCAGGCAGGTACAGTAGCACTGGGTTACGGAGTCGCCAGAAATCCAAAAATAAACGGGAAAAAAGTGAAACATCACCTTCATAACAACTATATACCATAAGTATGTTATTAATGTTATTATAGTAAGCCGTAATAATATAATACTGTAGGTACCTACATGCGATCGAAATAGAATAAAGTTAATAAAATGTCTGGATTCCTTACGCCATATCGTGTCACCTTACATCGACTTTTCATTTAAATTTCAAGGACTTTTTAGTTATGACTCTTTTTTTTTTGTTTTACTAATTTTTTATCATAAAACAGCCAAACTAGTTTCACAGTTACTCTCAGTGTATTTAATTGGTCTGTGCAGTTACTATGAAATTACGATTCATATTAAAACTACGGAGTGCTCCCGAGTTCGTCCTCGTGACCCTTGGGGTACATGCACTGAGGAGGTATAACTAAAAAACCGTTTGAAATATTGTGATCAAAGCCTATAGGTAAGTTAGTGTACTTACTCTCTACAATCCCTAAAAATTTCATCAAAATCCGTTCACCGGCGTCGGAGCCTAATTATTGCGACATAAAAACGCAGACCGACACAAAAATTCTAAAAACGGTTGATTATGTTTAGTTGCCATATAGATAGCATAATTATTAGTGACCGTCATTTTAATATCACAGACAAACGCTCCAATTTTATTTATTGGTAATATTAAACAATTTTGTACCTGAACTCATAGAGGGTCAATGTAGATTAGGTATACGTTAATTATATTATTCAAGTAGGTATTTAAGCTGAGGATAATGTACAATCATGAACTGTCGTTTGTTTGTTGACGTCGCAGTTACCAGTTTTAATCCAGTTCCCTACAGATTTTAAGCGGCCTACTCTGCAATGCATAATGACTGAGTTTCTGCAGTTTGTAACTATGACTACAATACATAAAGTCGTGCAGACAACAACAAACAAAACTCATGCATTATCACGCTCGGACTATTGGCCGTCAATATTCTTTAATTCTATGCCTACAATAGGTACATAATATAGAAATATTGTAGGCCTTAGAAAAAAATACATTTGGTGGACTTGGAACAAGCAACATATAATATATATATACATATCGTCGCAGTCGTAGAACAAAGACGGATCTGCAAATTGGCAACTTTATAGGACAGCACTTTAAAGTTTCTACATGAGGTTTTATGTAAATTTAAGTAATTATGTAAAAGACCAAACACACGGTA